>QZGG01001364.1:0-68239 GCA_006409495.1 Sedum album | reverse complement strand
AAGGTCCTCGTGATAAACACTCAAACACTTACTTAACAAAATCCAAAGGCGACATACAATTAAACACTTATTTAAATGTTACAACAACCTAATGATACTCGACACTCTAACAAATTTTAATATTCGCATTTCTGAGGTACTCTTGAAATAATTTATTTTGTACAAATTAAATTATTTTTATCGATTTAAGTTACGAGTTATGGTTAGGGAAAAACAGAGTTTTATGGGTGGTTTCTGGCAAAAATAAAGTGTTTGAATATCACGCGTTAACGGCTGGTGGTTGCTGGGAAAAAGGTATAACGGCAGGGTGGTTTCTGGAAAGAAATTATTTTAAAGGTGGTTCAGGAGAAAACGCGTATTTTATGGGTGGTTCGAGGCAATTAACCCTTGTAAAAACATGACTTGGATTACTATTTGATTTCAAATAGAAGTCCCGACTAATTTTATTTTCAATTTACTAGTTTGGGACATAATTACAATGTAGTTTGTAATTACTAAAATCTTTGAACACCAAATTTCAAGTTAAAGTTATCAATTTATGTTATTGATATTTAAACAATCAAATATGAAAATAAAACATGACAAAACTAAAGACTTTATATGATTAAATACGTACAATTTAACAATAATTAAAATGGGTTAATTGCAGAAAACCACTACTATAATACCCCATTTTGCAGAAAACACCATTGTATCAACTAATTACCAAACGAGTATATTATAATAGTGCCGTTATCAAAAAACCACCATTTTCACAACTCCGTTAGAAACTGTACAACACGCGCCACACGACGCGTGGGTATTCAACTTCAATTTAGACAATTGCAGAAAACCACCATTATAATATCTTGTTTTGCAGAAAACCACCATTTTAACAACTAAGTACGAAATGACTCTATTATAATATCCTCATTGTCAAAACTACCATATGAATATTTAGGTAACGCTAGGTAATGATGTCGAGGCTACAATTGTGGCTATCTTTGATTAGCAAGACATTATTACTCTTCCGACAAAATTATGGTTCATTAAACGAAACCTAATAGAAGCAAATAAGTTGCGGATGCGGTGAGAAGCTGTTATATCTTTAGTACATAGTTGAATCTTTTAGACCTATATAGTACAACAGTTATAGATTAAAAGTAGTGATGTAATAAATCATCATGTAGCTAGTAGACATTTATAAAAGAGTTAAATTATCGTACGAGCCTCTGATCTAGCATGATCAGTGCAGTTGGTAGTACTTTGATAATCAATTATTAAAATGGTGGTTTTTCGTAAAACGGATATTATAATAGTGGTTTTTGGTAATTAACAAAAATAAAAAATATTATTTTATTGCCACGCGTACACGCACTTAACAGAAGTTTTAACGGAACAGTGTCAATGGTGGTGTTTTGATAACGGAGGTATTATAATAGTAGCATTTCGTAATTAGTTGATACAATGGTGGTTTTCTGCAAAATGGGGTATTATAATTGTGGTTTTCTGCAATTCTCTCAATTAAAATATATCAAAAACAATTGAACACAATATTAATTTATATACTCATTATATATTCTATTGAATTTGAACTAGTGGTAGGAAAAATATAAAGAGAGACACTTATAGTTTCGTAGAATCGTAGGACATCATCTCAAGCGTTGATTTCTAATTATCTAACAGTTGATATTGATAACCGTTATTCTCAACCGCCGGTGTATTTTGCATATTCAACTACTTATTTGAGTAAAAAATAGTTTAAACTCAACTGTAAGATCGTCAAAATTAAGGTTAAAATCATGCCTCCTGTCTTACATAATGTATATGTCTCTTTCGATCCTAACTTCTAGTGGGATTAGTTAAACATTCAAATATAAAATAAAAGTGATAAATCAAAAGATGCTAGTAAATCTAAATTTACATAAAAAATCAATTATAAAAAGAACTGAAATAGTTTAAATTAGATATTATATTAAAGGGATGAGTAAAGATTGTATGAAAAGTAACTTTAGTTGTAAAAATGCAAACAGATCTAATTTTTGAAGATCTGAACGGCTATTAATTTGAGGTTGATTTGCAAATATTGAAAAAAATTATATTGAAAATAATATTTATAATCAATTGAAGGGTAAATTAGTCACAAATTAACCTCATTCAAGCAGTTTCAAGATTCCTAAACTTGTGGTTTAGGTAAAATTTGATTCCGATTCAAATTAAATCAGCAAAACCTAAACAGCCTGCACAGAGATGCTTCCATAATCAACCACCCCAAATCATCCGCGTCTCACTCTCAGTCGTGATTTGAAACCCTACGCTTTTTTGGATTGTTAGGGATGTTTAAACAACATCTATTTTGGGTTGATATTTTGGTTTGATATTTTGTGTTGATATGTCCGGTTGATGTTCTGGACAGTTATAATGAAAACAACAGGTATTTAAAATTGTATTTTTGTTCACTGATTGCATGCATATAGTCCATGATTTGCATACATATGGTTCATGATTTGTGGCGTATGGTTCATGAACCATATAATATCATAACGTGAATCAATGAACTATAATTGTATATGATTCATCATTTGCTGTTATATGATTCATCAGCTGTTATAAGTATTGTTACTTGAAACATGAACCCATGATTCATTACTTGCTATATTATGATTCACGAATCAAATATATACAATGTATGAATTATACGAACGAATATATTAGTAATACAAAAACAGACAGGCCCTGATGAATACGAAATCTAAAAATACTCTTATCAGAACATCAATGTAAAAAAAATCAGATGACGGAGCTAAACATTTCAGTTAAAAAACATCTATGATTCATGATTTGCTATAATATGAGTCATTGTGATTCATGAATCAAATATAGACAAATAATGGACTTACGATAAAAACTGTTATAATTACATATCATACGCCGAATGCAGTAGCTTACATGTGTTTTCTAATATAAGACTCCGAAGAAGATCAGTTTAATGAAAATCATATGAATAAATCTAAACATATCAATTACAAAACATGTCTTCCGACAAAGTGAATCCGCAGATTTAGAACCCGTCAAAGGATCATCAGTCTCTTCTAATTGGTAGAAGCGAGAATTGCTATCGATTTCGGAACCCATTATTTTGAGAATTCAATTGGAAAACAACCTAGACGTATTTTTAAATCTATGAAATCAAAATTGAATGATTAGGGAACATAAATTGAATTGAATGTCGGTTACCTTGAATTAAGGAAATAAAATTAATTAAGATACTTGTAAATATATTCTATTATATACTTCCAATATTACCCTTCTATGATTAAAATATTAAATAATCAATCTAAATTGTAACCGTCGGATTGAGATTTAAGGAAAGGTCAAGATTTGTTTGTATTTTACAACTAAAGTACTTTTCACTTGATCCTTTACCTAAAGGGATAGGTTATAGGATGACGGATACATTTTTGTAAGATGAGTAGATAAAATTTTGATCGTTGATTAAGATAACTTAACGGTTAAGATTTTAAAGTAAAATAAACACCATATTCAAAGATGTTAAATATAATTGATGGAACATTCAAATATGAAAAATAAAACAGGTCGAAAAAATGCTTATTTAATATGAAATTAAAGCAATTTTACGTATAATTTATTAAGAGTAAAGTTCAAAAAAGACATCTAAATAAATATAGGACTGTGACATACGATCGCGATCATTGATTACTAACAATCCAACAAATGAGATTTAATTTCTAAATAAACCGTAAAACTCAACCGCTAGGGTTTTTTACAAACCCAACCGCCTACTTTATTAAAGATCAATTTTAATCTCAACCGTCGGATTACCAAAATCAACGGTTAAGATTAAGTCCTTCCGTCTCACAAAAACTTAACATCTTTCTTAAAGTTAACCCAATTTATTAATAATAACTAAATGAACTGATTCAAAAAATTAGATAATTTTAATTTACATACTCATTATATGAGTAAGGTTCTAGGAAGACAAGAAAATATTTGTGAAACGGAAGGACATTATTTCAACCTTGGATTTCTATTAATCCAACGGTTGATATTGATAACCGTCATTCTCAACCGTCCGTGTACTTTGCAAATCAAACCACCTATTTTAATAATAAATAAATTAAACCTCAACTGTTAGATAAATCAAAATCAACGATTGAGATTATTTCTACCTATCTTACGAAATTTTACTGTCACTCTAGATCCGAACTCCTCATTATATAATATTTAATTTTTACATTACTAACTTTTTTCAATTAGATCTAAAACTAATGAATTGAAAATCAAAATAGTCCGGGCTCCTATTTGAAATCAATCGGCCGTGTAGTCCAGTACATATTTTCATAATTTACCCTATTTGATTTGTGTATTCTATATTTCTTTAACTTTGTTATGTTTCATTCCTTGTAATATGATGGTAATTGGATGGGTTATATTTTCAGCTTCATCGTCAAAAAATCAAGCTCAATTCCTATTTGACTAACGGTCCCAGAAGAATTAGGACCAGCCATGACATGACCTTTCTCTGCGGTCCTAAAACATTTGAACTGAGTTGTGCATGCATGGGTCACGTACACTCAAGTTAAATTGCACCACGTGCTTAATGAGTACTCTCTCCTTTCAAATATTAACTCCTAAAGTCTATCAAGCCAGCAACAAAGATAGTTTTATAAATGCATACGTACAGAGCGACAATTATGGATCTGCATCTCCTGGTCCATTCGTACTTAGCAGATAGGACCTTCTCGTAATGATGCAAAACAAATTATTCCTTCCATCCACTTCTTCAATTATTTGTGAGGTAAATTATAATAAAAGTGGACAAAGATTGCGGGATAGAGAGAGCTCTATTTTTGAAAAGTAATTTAATTGTCCTGAAAATGACTGTAGATTGATAAAGTACACTATTTTATAAGTGAAAGTCGCAAAATATATCATTTTTTAACTTGAAATAAACTTGTTTGGCACCATCAGACCAATCCATCAAAGGAATGATAGTTCTATTCTCACCACATAAATCAAACTCACATTATTGCATAAGCGTACCTTATATTTCAATTTCAATAACAGCTACGAAGTCAGTGACTTATTCCACCATGATAACGACTCTATTCATTATATATTGAAGATTTTTTATGGTCATAAATATTGTGACGAAGCAATTGTTGATATTTCTACCTAATGTAAAACAATCCATTAATATAATGCATGATTTGAGAATTGAGATACACATGATCAGCTCACTATAGTTTATAAAAGAATCCCAGACTTTGGTTTAAAGAGTTGTTTCTTTTACTATTGCATATATTTTTCAATTGGGAAACAAAAAAGTACAACTCATCGGCTCTTCTTGAACACAAGTCGATGAGCATGTGCTTAACTAACTTTCATATATTTCTCCGACAACCGAAAAGTTAAGAGGTACTGCATTTAAAATGATGTTGATATCAAATTTTAACTCATATATAATAAGTACTCAATTAGTCAAGGCAAATGGTACCAAATCATTTGTTAATTCTTTGTTGTACTCTAATTAGGTTTAAATATGACAATTAATCAGGTGGCAGGTTGCTGGTACGTTTAGTAGTTGTTTCAAATTGCATTTATCATAATCAGGGCCGGCTATCTGAATCCCTATAGCGTGCATTGAAAATTAACTAGCCCTCTTAACATAGTTAACACGAATATTTCTGGATCAATAGAAAAAAATAAATATTATGCGTAATTGTAGTTGATTAAGGAATCGATTCAAGGACGACAATGAATTCATGTTAGACTCAACTGTTGAATTCTATTAATTCAATGGTTGAAATTGATAACCGTCATTCACCAAACCCCGTATTTTTCGCTAATTCATTATATTTTAATTAAAATCAGTTTAAACTAAACCGCCAAAATTAGTCGAAACCATATGTTGAGACTATATTTCATCGTCTCCAAAATTATTTGTTGTTGATATTAGGGCAGTTAAATTATTTGTTATTGATCTTAGGGCAGTTGATTATTAAATACTTACCTTCCTTCTTAGTATTGTTTTAGGCTTATAAGTGAAACCTCTTATATAAAATGTTTGCATCCAGTAAAAGCACTTTTCAATGTTCATGACAAGAAGTTAAAATGAAAAACATATATAGTATAGTACATACACATCCTCTACATCTAACCACGTCACTCTGACAGTCTAAAATATAACATGCTTTGCACATTCTATGTCTAGAAGTTCATCAAAAAGAGAAATTTAAGTGATGTCGGCTTTTACTCACATTATTGAGGATAACATTTTACATGTCGAATGATAAATCTATCATTATGTTTTTCAAATTTGGTGTAAGCGTGTGGGATTGATACGAGACACGCTTCATCATAATTAGTGATAATGATTGAACATATAGAAGTGTACTTAATTTAGTGAGACTGTACAAGTTAGTTTCAAAAGCACTTTGTACATATTTAAGTGCCCTTTACAACTTGCGACCACCAATTTATTTAATTTCAAGGGGTTAGCAACTATTAGGGGGATGTATATCTAGTAGTTCACAGTGATTAGGGTTTAAATTTTGATTGAGCCAAAGTGATTCCCAAGGTATTAAATGAGTAGAAAATTACTTGACAATGATCATTAAGACGATGTTTATTTTGACTCCATTGGTTCAACTTGAAACAAATGTTTTGACAACCTGAAGCACGACTTCACTTGGACATTCAAATTTCAGTACATCTTGGCAGTAACTTAGAGCACAAACTACACACCAGATCAGAATCTCTAGCCTCTTCTCTGAAGGTGCTCCATGCATACGCAACTTACGGACGGATTAACTTTTGTTAACTGTTTTGTATTATATGAAACGATGAACTTTGACACTAGTTTCGATATTTAACGGAATAAATCATTGAGCAAGATGTAGTAAAGTGAACAACTACTAATTAATAATATTCCATTGCTATTCAAGAAGTCATCTCTGCATGTGGTCTCCTCAGATGATCAAATCATGTTATTGACTACATATTTCCGGCATGGAGTTCCATATTCAATCACGTGACGATCTACAATTCAAACTTCAAAGGGAACAGATCAGAAGAACGTACAGCTTATGTGATTCATTTTTATTCTACTATAGAAAAAACAAATATCATGCTCGATATCATTTGAGATATCCCATTTTAAATGAAACAAACTCCAAACCCTAAGATGTTATTAATATTCTAAATTTTGTGTATTATTCTATTATGGGGCATTCATTTCAAAACATTATATAATTAAAATATAATTTAAAATTACTGTTTAAACTCATGTTCCTCATTGGAATGTTAGAACGATTGAATTTTAATATGATGATTAGTATGAGATAAAAATCTTACTGAAATTTAATTACGATGAATATAGTGTAAACAACTGTTGAATTGAAGTGTTCTCATATATAAGTTAAATAAAACTTAGCGCTCGAGTGCCTTATTTATCATAAAGTTCTATTTATGAATATTTAGTAAAACAGTAAAATTTCAGATTATTGAGCTGAGTTACAATGTTACACAGTCTAATGAAATTGATTTCTTTTTCCTTATTTATACATTTAATTTGCATTCATCTTTTTGGAAATGAAAAACGATACATTATTATAAGTATTACCATTATTGATAACCATAATCAAACTAGAAATGACTCGGCAAACGAGTCTAGCTGAAGCAACTGATCATCGTCTGTATTATTGTCAGCATCGTCTGCCGCTGAAGACGTCTTCAAGACTTGCAGATACTCGTCGAACATTTTGTTGAAGTTCTGATCGTCACCAAAGAAATCATCTTGATAATCAGTGCAAAGTTGGTATTCATCATCCAACCCTAAATGAAGATCATCTGATCCATCTGTCATAATGTTGTAGTCATTGTCTCCGCTAAAGGCCTGATCATTTTCTCCAATGAAAAACACTGCTCCAGTTCCAGCTTCAGTACTGCCACAATTATTTTTATTATTGTCATCTTGGATATTGATAACCCGATCGCCGCAGGTGGGCTGGTCATTGGTTATGGTGCTCATGAAGCTATCATTCCTGGGTAAGACAGAAAATGAAGTGACCCGGACTGGTTTCGGGAGATGTACAATGTGTTTCTTCAAAGTTTGATCCTGACCATCTTTGATAGAACCTTTGTTTTTAGTGTGATGCTTCTTGCTAGGGTCAATATTATTGGTCACTGATAAAGTGTCTGTTCCTTTTTTGAGCTTATTCTTCTTTGATTTGATCTTAGATTGATCTGACCCGTTTGGTAGCGGTTTATGGGTTTCAGGGTCAATGCCTTGCGCTCGGAGCTTCTTGCTCAGGTGAGTGTTCCAGTAGTTCTTGATCTCGTTATCAGTTCGACCAGGGAGCCTCCCAGCAATAAGGGACCATCGGTTGCCTAGAAGGATGTGAAGCCTTATGATAAGATCATCTTCATCGCTACTAATGTTGCCTCGCTTGATATCCGGCCTTAGATAGTTCAGCCACCGTAGCCTGCAGCTCTTTCCACATCGCAAAAGCCCTATTTGACAAAAAAATCACCATATCAGTTAGCCTATGTTCAGTATTCGTGTTTTGCTTATAAGTTATTGTCATATATATGTTAATAGTCATTATTATATTAATCACACTAATAAGGGTAAAAACTTTAAATGATATGTAGCAATTACCAGCTTTTTTGGGCAAGGATCTCCAATTGCCTTCACCATGAGCTTGAATGTACTTGGCTAGCAATGCATCTTCTCTAGGAGTCCATGGACCTCTATGCAAACCAACTTTGGAGCAACATGGAGCTCGTCCCATCTTAACTCTTCCCTAGCAGGAAGGAAAAGGAAGAGAGATGGAACCTAAAGCAAAGAGTACTATGAACAAAGAAACTATGTCCCAGAGCACACAGTCCCAAAAACACATGTGTGTCCTTTATATACAGTGTCCCAGACAACTCCAACAAACTTTCCACCATATATGGTACTGGCTATGAGGTCACACATAATTAAGATGAACTATTATCATCTAAAAAATAATGCAATAATTTACATTTTGTAATAACAATGTGGGTTTTGTAAGAATAATTTAATCCAACGACCCTTCTCACCAATGCAGCTAACTTTCCAACATAGGAATTTTTATGAGCAGAAAAAGTTCAGTAGGCTTGTGATAGTTTGGCTACTAGTTGGAACAACTTCACATTCTTGTAAAAATGCACTAAATAAAATGGTATGCACGCGATCTTATTTTTTATTTAATCCTTTTTAATGAATTTTGCATGAAATATTCCTTTTGTAAATATTTTCATTTTTATTATAAAAGAAACACAGAGAAGCATTTTGATATTTGAACAATCAAAAACAGCCAATATATATTTGGAATATCTTCCAATTTGGAATAGAAATGGTTCAACGGCTGAGAAAAAAGGAGAAACAAATAATATGGTTTAGGGCCACATGAACGTAAAGTAATTGAAATTGTACACGATTGTCTATACCTGACAGGTTTGTGATTACTTCCAGTCATGTTGAGATCTTGATTGATTTCACGCAGCTGGTGTTTTCTGTGTTTAAAATTCATTAGATCGCATCTGGTCAATGATATCATGGACTGATGGAGTTGCGTAAACTGGCTAATTAGCTACAACAAAACCAAATCATACAAATAAATAGGGACCTTTCTCTGGTTCTTTATTAGAGAAGGAATTAAATAATTATGTTTCACTAACATTAATTAATGGAATATTTCAAGCTTATTTGTCTAAGTTTAAAGTGTTGGAATATTTATTATGAAATTATAATATTTATCGAATATTAATAATGCAATTATTAAAAATAAATATTTAATTATGAGTGCTCAAATATTTGTTAGGGTTAATTATAAAAAAACCAATCTCATAATGAGGGTATTTCACGCCACTACTTTTATTATGCGACATTACATTAAACTTTCTCTCTGTCTGTTTTTTTAACTGTTAACCACATTTGCGTTATCATAGGTGGCGAACTTTTAATAGATTTTCTTAGATCATGTTGAAAGCACCACCCTATTATGCTTATCACACAATTAAATTTTATTGTTTTAAGTTATCATTCATATCGGATTCCGTTATGAAGTTAAAGCCTCCACACCAATGTATATTTATATACGATGCAGTTTTTATGCTTAATCACTAATATAAATATTACGATCATGATTATGCAATCTATGATTCCGTTGCGCGACTTCTGATATTTTTTATTCTAAAATAAAAATTTGTTTCGTTTGCATTACGTAATTTGATTGAAAATATCAAGCGAATTTAAATTACAACTTTACCGTACGTATTACTTCCTCCATTTCTCAATGTTCGTCCACTTTTCATTTTGAGTTTCTCCTTAAATTTGTCAACTTTCCTTCAATCACAATCACATATTCTATTTTTTACTCATATAACTAAAAAAATTATTCTCGACCACACATTTTGATATATTTTCCTACCTTATTTATCGTGCCTACTGTCTAATTGGACAAACAAAAGAGGGCGGACACGGTGGCGGATGCATGATGTCCATAGGTGGGTATGCGCTCTACTCATTTTTTAGTTTTAAGGGTAATTGTGACCCAATTATGGTGATTTCTTTTCAAATGGTACTTAATTTTAGTATTCGTCTCTACTAATATTAAAATTATGTCTCATTATTATTGAAAAATATATTTTATTCCTGATCTCTAACATTTTTGGGTCAGCCACTGGCGGAGCGGAGGGAGTATCTGTTGACCGGTTTGTGATCTAAATATTTATTATAATAATATGTTGGATATATGTTAGGTCATGCTAGGGGGTATCGATGATGGGGAGGACGTCAAGGTGGATGAAATAAAGTTTTGAAGGACAGAATCGATAAATAAAAAAATAAAGTTGCGGAAAACGTAGATGAGAAGGACATCGTTGAAGAACAGAAGATAGATATATTGAATGGATGATAATTTCACTAAATCACAAAGAATGATTTTCTTCTTTGAGGATATGATGATTCCTAATTTTTTTCCTAACCAAAAATATTTTTCAGAGTCATTCATTACTCATATTAATTCCTTATTTCAATGTAATTATACAAAATAAGGTCTAAATATTGTAATCTACATCAAAAAAACTAAAAATGTTTACGACCCGCACGATATCAAAAATAGCATTTTACTTTGATTTAAAATCAGAATGTCTAGCAATGGAAGTTGGAAACTTTTTTAAGAACATGTTCTCCCTACAACCTAATGTGAATGGGATGATTGATGAGACGTATTTATACCTTTAATTATCATGCGAACTCACACCTTTTTGCCATGAATCATATATAGTTAATTAATTTTGCGTAATCGAGAGCTTACTTGTTAGAACTATAAGTAGCATCAAATGAAATGACATCACCAAAAATAGCAGCATCTCTCTTTGCGGTATTATCAGCCCAAAACAACCTCAATAGAGTACCACTCGAGTCCGAAAAGTATTCAAATCAAACGAATAGTCCATGTTAGACGATTTTCTTCTCTACATATGGGAAATAGCACTCGAGCTTCTTCCGGATGATGACCCGACACCCGCGTGTGTACGCGAGCATATCGGGCGAAGAAACACTATTTACCCACACTCCCGGCTGTATAAAAACCTGGTAGAGCCGTTAGCGCTCGACAACTCGACAACCATTTGTGCATCACATCCACCTATGTACGTTTTAAGATCCCTTTTAAAATTCTTAAAATCTGTTACTGTAGCACCAACATTTGAATATCCACCAGCCATCTCAGCCATTAACCGATGTGCTTTGGTGGCATCCATTCCCAATCTACCGCAATCAACCATGAGATTCTGCTGAGTTTTTGATAACCCTCTAGAAATTGTTAAAAACTGTCTACCAATATCAGAAGCTAATGTGTGATTGTGATTTTCCACAAAGTCATACACATAATAACTCTCCCCGCCTTGAACTTCACACAAAATCTTGCCTCACAACAACATTGAGTAACCTTCCTATTTCTGTAATCGGTTCGCTGACATCAAGAGTGTCGACAATCTTTAAATTCTTATTGTACCCCTCACGGTGGCAACTGAAACGCTGAATCATAAGAGTCTCGTCCTTATGAAAATACTTGGTACCAATTCTAATGGAAAATCCACATATACACGTGCATATTGGTAATAGAAATTTTGGCATCTTCAAGGTTGACGAAACACTGACCAATAAATGGAACGTATACATCAGGGCAATCGGGTGTAACAAAATGTTCGTTGCTTGATTAGTGAGAACTGTTGTCCATTTTAGCTTTCATCTCCCCTGAATACACCAAATTATTATAGTAAAAAGATGAGGTTTTAGTTATAAAACTTCTATGATTCATGATTTGCTACCGTATGATTCATGAATCAAATATATGTAAATAATGATCTTGCGTTAACACTATTCTGATTGCGTTTACTTTCGATATTTAAATTAGATACGAAAATCATTCTAATAACATAATATACGAAAAACAATTTCTGGATATAAAACGTCTATGATTCATGATTTGCTAGTATATGATTCATGAATCAAATGTCGGTAAATAGTGGATCTGTGTTAATCTATTATGAATACACGTACATGAACGAATGCAGGTTCTCTAATGCGTTTTTCTGACTATCTGAGGAGGGAAACAACAAAGAATCGATACATACCAGTTACGAAATATAAATTTTCTAACAAAATTGTATCCACAGATTTAGAATTCGACAAAGGATCAACAGAATCGATAGAGTTACTGTCGAATTGAGAAGCTATTATTTTAGGAGTATGGTGAAAAAACGAGTTTGGGAAATCTATGAAACAAAAACTGAAAGAATGAAAGAAGAAAAAATTGAAAGTCGGTTACTCGATCCCTTAAAATAAGGGATTGATATTAATGAGAATATTTGAAAAATATATTATGCAGTGTATTTCCATTATTGCCCTTTTGTAATTTTTTGTATTAATTAATATTCTTTAATTATAACCGTTGATTGAAATCTAATGGGTGGTTTAGATTTGTTTGCATTTTATAACCAATCTAGGACTTTTCATTTGATCCATTCTCTTTAATGTATTTTTATCACTGACATGTGTATTATAGTGGAAGTTTTAAGTCCTAACACGGCAAACAAAATTTATATATCTAGGATGAGTAAAAATTGATGAACTAGTTTTAACTACTTAATGATTTGCCTAACGTAAAAGGTTGGGGGAATTGGTAAGAGATTGTGATACTTTCAAAGATTAATATGCAAACTAAAGGTGATTAAGGATCTATGGACCTTAGGCTATAGCATATAAGGTGATGCCAATCAATCATGCAACATTTAATGAATAGAATTTGATTAGACTAGTTTATTTATGAACATTAATCCTAAGTTCAACTTTCATTCCATCCTTAGGACTAAGAGGTACATCTAAATGGAGGCCTCAATCTTTCAATATGTTGGCACTCCCTTAGGTAATGGACTCTTCCTCAATCTTTCAATCTATTGGAAGAGTTACCATAACCTAGGTCAAGTAAACTAGTCATCTACTCAATCCTACACTTTCATGTCAAGATCAAAGTAGATTATTCATGCAAGGCTATCTAATCAACTTAATATCAACTTTCATTGCATATATCATTGATTAGGTTCAATTAATTACACTTAAGCATTTTAACAAACACTTAATGTGCAACATTTAATAGATGTAGCCAATGCACAAAATTCATATCAAAATTCATTGCATAACAAATTAATCATCATCCAAATACATGCATGTAACCTAGGGATCCATAGGATCCCTAACCAATCACTACTCACTACTCATACTAGAAATGAAAGCAACAACAATAGAAATGTATGGAAACATGAAATTAATTGCAAACTAGAGTAGATTGGAAGGTATTGATGCTTGATCTTCACTCCTAAGTCTTCAATTTCACACCAAAGCTCTTGATCTTCAAAAATCGAAATTCTAGGGTTTTTGATCGAAGTCCGAAGTCTAGGCCCCGAGTTTGAAATGGTCAAAAAGATTATATATACTCTGTAGTCCTCTCCCTAGCAAAAATGACCTCGGCCGAGCAGAATAATTGGGGGAAATTCTGCTCGGCCGAGGTAAATCTCCTCTGCCATAGCAGCTTTGAATGTGGTGTGGTTTGGGTCCTCGGCAGACCAGCTTCTGCTCGGTCAGTCTTGCTCTTGGTCAGCCCGAGCAGATTTCTACTCGGCCCGAGGAAAACTATCTGAGCTCCCTTGTATTGATCCTTGTTAACTTCCTGGCCGAGCAGAATTGTCCTCGATCGAACAGAATTCCTTTGATCAATCTCCTGTTCAGGTTGGCTGAGCAGAACTTTCATGGACCGAGGAGGTCATCCTGTGCAGCATCCGAGGAGGACTTGCTTACTTGGTCGGCCGAGCAACTTTGACATGGAACTTTCTGCTCGGCCAAGGTGATCTCTGGTCACTTTGGCTCAATTTCCTCGGCTGACTTGATCTGCTCGCACCCTCTGGGACTTGCTCGGTTGGACTTGACGTTTGCTCGGGAGAGTAGAATCTCCTCTTGGGCACTTGACTTGAATTTTCATCCATTTTGCGCTTTGTACTCTCTTGATAAAGTTTGAATGAAATCTGCATAAAACACAAAAGAGTATCAAATTCTTCACAAAATAATCAAAAACTAGCAAGAATTAAGCATAAGAAGTGTACAAATACTTGCGAATTTGCACATTTATCGATCACTATTTTCACTTGGTATGTATAGTTTTTTTAGATGCATTGAAAAGGCTTTGGAAAAATGAAAACGACATGCCGAACGCGCATCGTTGGACACGTCAAGATAATAACCCTCTTGTGACCTAATTGATCGAAGTAGCAGTAGGGATCAAATCCACAGATAACTGTATACATTAATTACTTAAACAAATGAATTAGTAAAGTGCAATGGGGGTCGTAATATCAACAGATGGTTGCAGCTATGCAACAGTAGGATAAGTGAAAGTTCTCTATCGTAGTTGCTAGCATGACTTAACACAATCATTTATAACTTATATTTATCACAGACCACTGACATACAATTCATGCATAATTCGGCAAATGTACTACGCATATAATAGTGCTTCTAATATAGTCCAGAAACCGCCTACCGTGAAATTACCGTTAAGTCTCAGCAATGATACGCTGCAATGTTCACTTGATGTTATTGGTATTCAACTTCCATTCTCCATGACTTGCAAAGAAAAACCAAACAACGTACATGATTCGTGACGCAGAGGAAGCACTTGGCTCTGACATGATATTTTACATGACAAATTTGGTATTCAAGTATCATTGTGCATGACTTTCATGCTAATACCAAACACATGTACTATAATTTTAAGACTTTCAAAAAGGCCAAACACATGACACCTGGTAGAGTCTTCACTTTTTCCCATCAAAAACGAAAGAGACATTCCACATTTATTTGGAAATCAGGATATTGCTCGCAAAGAAGCAGTATGTAATTACAAGAAGGCATGTTAGAGGTCATTGGAGAAAATTTGATAGAGCACACCCATCGGCTCCTAGCATTTGAGAAGATCACAATGCCAATGATGTTAAAAAGGTGTTTGTCGGGAGGCAACTTGATGTTTATTTGTTTTCTTTAGTTAATTTTCTTGCATGTTTGTGTGTACACTTCGTTACTACTTGGAATGTAGATGTAATGTGAGGACATGTCTTTGTCTAAAAGTGTGGGGTGGGTAGTTTGTTGCGTCAGCACGTATACGTTTTGCATTTGAACTTACTTTTATGCATTTACACAATATGTTTACTTTTGGGTCAATTTTTTCATTTATAATTGTAAAGGAACCAAAAAAGTTCATTTTAAATCGTAATGGAACTAATTGAAAAGATGACTTGGGATAATATTTTTTGTACTATTCGACTATATGTTCTAGTGATCTATCTTATTCGTATTCTAAGACGACAACAGATATGTGTTGAATTATGAATAGCTTAATCGTACCTTCTAAGATTGATATATGGACTGGATGTGGAGTTGATAGCAGTGTTCTAGAGAGGCTTGAAAGTCGTTCAAAATTTTGATTAACTGAGTTTATGATTTAGCAAAGGTGGGGAGAATGACGCTTCGCAGGTCTAGGACATAATGAGTAGCTCCGCGGGCTACCAAACTATCAAAGAAAAAACACCCAATAGTGGCGTGAAGGAAAAACAGACCGTCTATCTTTAATTCTCAGTAACTTGGAAAAGAGGTGGTGATCTCTATCTTGGCTCATGCACAAAGGAACAATGATGAGAAACAGCGGAGGGTTCCATAGCTGCTATTCAAATGTTTTGACGGGAACGGTTCAGGGAAATGGTAGAAATGGACGGGATCATCAAAATTCTAATTTATCCATCAAGTTAAGATAAAATTTGAAAAGCCGATGTCGAAATAAGATGTGATGCGAGTTTCAATAAAAAAGACTTGTGTGTGCTTAATTAAAACCAAACAATGACGTCTACATTTCTTAGAATGCGAACCACTCACGTGTTAAAGGAAGTAGCTCAACTCAATCATAAGAAAAGTAGAATCAGAATGGAGAACGACAATAAGAGTCCTTACCATCCAAGACTATCCATTTCTCATGAGGTAATACATATTGATTCGGTTCATTAATTTAACCTTGTAAGTCGTTTGAGCGTAATACTCAACGATAAAGAAAATATGATTTGTGTTACGATTTACAATAGAATAGTGTTTCAAGATGTTGATTTTCTCTAAGGCCTTGTTCTTGTTCGGGGAAAAAATTAAAATGTGGGTTATTGGATGAGGCGTATGTATACGCTTAATTATCGTGCTAAACCACACCTTATAATGGATTTGTACCACTACTTTCACTTGGTTTGTATAGTTTTTAGTTTAATATGCATTAAAGGATTTTGGAGAAATATGGGCCTTGTCCTTATTCAGAGCGAAAAAGTTAAGGTGTGGGGTGATTTGATCAGACGTATTTATACGCTTAATTATCATGCTAAACCAAACTTTATAATGTACTTGTACCACTACTTTCACTTAGTTTGTATAGTTTTTTATTTCAGCTGCTTTAAAGGATTTTGGAGAAATATGGGCTTAAAAACGCGGAGAACGAGCTTAGATTGATCATTGGGCCTAGCCGAAGAAACATACCATTTAGCGCAGTACTGCACCAAACAAAGCAACTCAGCCAACACCTCTGACTGGAAGCAGAAAAACACCGAACAAACTCCAACCAGAGCAAGAAAAAAGCCGTTCACCCTCAGTGAAAGGTTTCCTCCGCGTCGAACAGAAACTCCAGAAACACACCACAGAACTTCAATAGTACGCACACCGTACAAAACCCACCTACATCAACTAACACCTCAACACGACCGCCACAACGCATCCAAGAAAACCGCCCTCAACATACCCATCGATTCCATCTCTGTCACAACAAACGGATGAAGGGAGGGAGATGAGGGAGGGAGGGAGGCGAGGAGGCGGTGAGAGTTTGAGCCGAAGAGGGAGGGAGTCGGTGGAGATTTGAGGGAGTCGGTGGAGATTTGAGAGAGTCGGTGGAGAGTCAAAGAGACTAGGCATTTGGTGCACATTATGATGTGCATAATTTATTTAGTGTATAAATCTGAATAATGTATATAATAATCATGTAAAGGTATTATTTGTAATTATCAAATTGAATAGGGATACCTTGGGGAAGCGAATTGTGGCTTCAAAAGAAACCGTCAATACCACCCCTTGTGCTTTATATAAGGAAATATTAGAGAAAACATAGAAAAACCTCTAAACAGTTTAATGAAAATCAGATGTCCCAATTTTTAATATATATTAGTATGATATGATATGGGAAAGATTCAAATAAGAACCTATTTTAAAACGAAAACTTAAAACCGATGTTAGCCTTTTGATCTAACCACTACAAATTTTGGCAATGTATGCGACGCAAAGGTCATCTGTTGCATAAATGAAATTTCAAATCTTGAGACGAATTTCAATTGTGAGACATTTGCAAGGGCTTTTCAACGCAAACAATTCATCACATAGTGTCTCAAGAGCGTTGCAATACGTCATAAAACCGTCTCAACTCTTTTATGTTTGCTGGAACGCCATCTCAACTTATTTGCAAGCGACAACCGTCTCTGCTCTTTTATCATCTCAACCTATTTGCAACGTTGACCAATTAGGACGTATCAAATCCGTAGCAAATTTTATATTTCATAAATCAAATGATTTTAATTTAATTTAATTAATTAAAATATTATTTTTAAATAAAAATAAAACCTACTGATATGATTTTTTTGAAACTAGAGCAAATTTTCCTAAACTGATAATATCACGAGTTTTACCAAAAATATTACAATGCATATAATATCCTTAAACACAGTTTCTTGTTTCATTGTACGAGTTCTACCAAACAATTTGAACTGATTTCTATTCCTCTAATGAAACGCATCCTCTTCCTGCTGGAGAAGGTTTTCTTGTATGTGCTATATCAAAATATCTGTAACGTAATGTATTGTATAATTAGACGAATATGTAAAACTGAAACCAAATTAGTGACAATAATGTAATTAACTCTTCAATCCTAACAAGAAATCTTAACAAATTATAAGTGACAACAACCTTGTAGTGAGGAAAACAAAATTGAGGTCAAGTTCCAAACTGAGGTCAAAATTGATGAGGTCAAGTTCCAAAACTACCAAGAAATCCTAATACAATAAGGTTGATCAAAAGGATGAATATATATGTATTGATTTTTAGTAGTGAAAAAAACAGTTAAGAAATCAATCAGTCATTGATCAAAAGATCACGCAAACAATTTTAAAAAAAACTCAGTAAGTATAAAATTTACATCAAACTGGGCTGATAGGATGACTAGTAGGTTGTGTAATCAATTGGTCCATGGAGTGAGTTATGTACATTTAAACCAAGTAAGCTATTCTCCTATGAATCTTTAGTTTGTTTAGGATAATTTCATTACCTGGGGTAATCGGATAGTTCACGCTATGAGGCTTTCAGAGACTTTAAACTACCTGTCGAACAAATGAGTGATATGAGAAAGCCGAAGAAACTTAAACAAATCAACCCAGTCCATTTCAAGGTTAGGAAGGAGTGCAATGGCTGCGAACACAAGGCCAATAGAGCCCTCTAAATCATATATAGATGGTCTTAGGACAATTTAACATATACAACCCAAAATTCACGATAACAAAAAGGGCTTCAAACTGAGGTCAGTTCCTTATATCACTACTTGATAGCTTCTTATTTTAAAGTGGTACTGGTGACCTTGTAGTATCAGACTTTATGTCTGAATTTATTTTCAAGATACTGCAGACTTCTCAATGATACGTGAAATTCCAAATTGTCAAAAATGAGCGAGATAAAGGAGCACTTTATATAACGTGTATGCAGATTCATATAAGAAATATATCGTCCTCAAAATCCAAATACAACTTCGACCAATTTGCAATGTGTCATTTTCAGTTAACCCAATCAGACAGAGATCAAACATAAAGCTTTGAAATTTGAAGTATAAAAGTGTAACAAGTTCTAGGGTTAACATCAACATATGTATTGGCTGCTGAATCAAAGGTTACGATTCGAGGATAGGTTAACATTCGAGGCTTTAAGCTAATCAATTGAATGCTCAAAATTTACACATATACTGTAATTGAATAGATGAAATTACACGATACGGGTGCGAATCTATCCTATCCGTCCGTCGATCTCGAACGTTGCCTTAGTCGGCGCTCAAAGCTTCTGTCGCACTCAAGTAGAGCATTTGAGAAAGTATTTATAAATTTGGGGTATTTGAAAAAGAAATTTTTTTTTTTTTTTTTTTAAAAAGGGATTATCGGAATTCACTCCTACCCCGTGACTCGAACCCGAGACCTATTGGCACAGGTAGTGGGTGCCTAACCACTAGGCCAACCCCACTTCGTCTTGAAAAAGAAATTGAGTTCTAGAGACACATTAAATATATGTGAGTTTTTAATTTTGATAATCCGACAGCTGAGATTAAAGTTAGTTTTTTTAAATGGGCGGCTGAATTTGCAAAAAACCTTAACGGTTGAACTAGATGGTTATTTATGACAAAATCTCATCCATTGGATTATTAATAATCAACGATCGAGATCATGTCCTGCGGTCTCGCATATATTTAGATGTACTTCTTCAACTTTACTCTTTGAGAAAGATTTGAATGAGAGTAGGGTATTTCTAAAAATTTCTCCCTCTTAACCTCGTTTCTTTCTTTTTCTTTTTTAACCTCGTTTCTTCTTTTGTATATTTAACTGATGAATGAGTTAGGATCCTACGAGACATTAAGTTATTGTAAGACGAAAGGACAAAATCAGAATCGTTGATTTGATTAATTAAACGGTTGAGATTAAAGTTGATTTTATTAAATTTGACGGTTGAATTTGGGAAAAATACGGGACGGTTGAATGTGGAGGTTTTTTTAACTTTATATTTCATCCGTCGGATTATTATAAATCGACGGATGGGATAGTGTCCTACGGTGTCACTAAATATTGATTGTCCTTCTATAACTTTTCCCTGTTTATAGTATTTAATTGTTTAAAATCTAAACATAAGCAGTTATTTACTATAAGTAAAGAGCATTGTACTATAAGTAAAGAAACTGACCCTCAACAATCAGGGAGCATAGTCCCAATCTCAAGGGATGAGAACCCTCAAAGTAGCAGTGACGGTGATGTAACAGTGCGTTTATCTGACAAAGAATTAATGGCAGCACCCCCAGCCCGCTCTCTTTTTGGGAGAACTTACAGCATGGACCGGAACAAAGTATCATGCAATAATCAAAAGAAGGAGATAAATATGAACGCCTGCATCAATTTAACGACTAAAGCTCCAGTTATTACTGAGCTAAATGGTGATGAATCTGCGACAATCACCTAATGTTTAACGCCATAGTTTGGAACGCTAGGGGGATCGGTAATCGAAGCACTACCATCCACCTTCGCGATCTTTGCGTGCTTCACAAAGTCGATCTTATTGCTATTATAGAACCTAAAATAGAGCGCCACCGATTGGAAGGTATCAGCCATTTCTGGTTATGATAATTTTGCAAATGGAGAAGGTACTCACACTGACATATGGTTATGCTGGAATCATCTGATTACAGTGCATGACATCGTTTGGCATTCTCAACAGGTAACATGTAAGGTAACAATTGTCTCTAATAATCTTGAATCTATTTGTACTTTGTGCATGCCGACTGTGATAAAGATACTCGTCAAATTTTATGGGATGAGCTCACTGACTTGTCATCTAGTATCTCTATCCTATGGATTTTAGCATGTGACTTTAATGCCATTACCTCTGAAGATGAAAAGATGGGGAGATGTCCAGTTGATAATAATTCTTGCTTAGCTTTTAACTCTTTCCAAGTGCAAGCAGGAGTCTTTGATGCTGGTTTTCACGGAAATCCGTTCACATGGTCCAACAATCAACAAGAACCAAACCGGATATGGGAGCGCTTAGATCGAGTTTTAATCAATGGATATGCCTTGACAGATCTTCCAGCAATTCAAGTCACGCATTTAGCTCGTCTACAATCAGACCATTGCCCTTTATTGATTACCCCGCAACATCATCAAAAAATGTGGCTCTGTTTTACTTTCAAAAGGTGTGGACAGAACATCCAGCATTTATGGAATTTATTAAGACTGAATGGGGAGACAGAATGCATTGTAATCCTCTTCTAAATTTTGGCATGAAGCTAAAGCGTTTGAGGACAAAACTCAGGTGGTGGAACTGGAACGTGTTTGGTGATTTGAGAACTAAAACCATAATATGAAAGTGCGTATCGAATATTTGGAAGGATTTCTTCAACGCGGTTGGGATGCGGACGTGGCTGATTCCTTAAAACACATCAAATCAAACTACGATGAGTTTACTAAGCAGCAACTAGACATGTTAAGTGCTAAGGCAAGGGCGACTTGGGTGCAATTTGGGGACAGAAACTCAAATCTTTTTCATGCATCTATTCGTGCTAGGCGCATGCATGGGCGCATGCAGCTGCATACAGAAAATAATACAACTACCTCAGATAGAGATGTTATAGGTCCGGAAGCTGTCTGTTTTTACAGTAACCTTTTTCAGGGGCATCATCCATCTCCTCATCAAGAAGATCTCAGACAATTCGTCCATGTGATCACAGATACAGAAAATCAATCGTTATCTTGTCATCCCTCGGAACAAGAGGTTAAAAACATCATTATGGAGTTAAATGCAGATGGTTCTCCTGGTCCGGACGGGTTCACCGGGTTTTTCTATAAAAAATGTTGGGATATTATAAAGGTGGACCTAATGGATGCAGTGCACGGTTTCTTTAATGGGCACCAGCTCCCCACATCTTTTACTGCCACTTATCTTACCTTAATTCCTAAAGTGCAGCGACCAACCCTTATTAGTCATCTCCGTCCGATCAGTCTCTGTAACGTTAGTCATAAAATTATTGCTCACATCTTGGCTTCGCGAGTAGCGAACATTATTCCGCGTATCATTAGCGAGGAGCAAAGTGGTTTTGTTCGTGGTAGAAATATTCATGAGACTATCGCATTAGCTCATGATCTCACGCATGATATTGATCTCAAAGGCGGTCAAGGCAACATCATCATAAAGCTTGACATGGCCAAAGCTTATGACCGCGTCTCATGGAACTGTATTTTGGCTGTTATGAGAAGTCTGGGTTTCAGCAAGAAATGGTGTGACCTTATTTTCCGTTGTATCTCTAACTGCCACTATTCGGTTAAATGGGATGGTAAAATTTTTGGTTTTTTAAATCCACAAGAGGTGTTCGACAAGGAGACCCGTTATCTCCTACCTTGTTCACATTTGCAATGGAATGGTTTAGCAGAGCCATCAATCAAGCAGTGGCAGCTAAGCTCATATCCCCATACCACACAAAGCAAGACACCTTCACTATTAACCATCTCTTATATGCCGATGACATTCTCATTTTCACTAGTGGAGACACCGGTTCCGTTGGTAATCTGTTAGAGCTCATCAACAGGTTCTGTGCAATCTCAGGCCAAAAGCTCAACCCAGATATGTGCTCAATCATTTTTCCATCGTGTACACTGATGATCAAAAGAATGCGCTGCTGTCTATGACCGGATTTCGAGAAACAACGCTTCCTATTACTTATCTAGGTACGCCTCTTTTTAAAGGTCGTCCTCTTATCAATCATTTTACTCCCCTTGAGTTGAAGCTTAAAGAAAAAGTTAGCGGATGGACAAGAAATTTTTTATCAATGGGAGGGCGAGTCACTCTGGTAAATTCTGTTCTCAATACTATAGGAATTCATAGTATGATGGTGTTACCGGTCCCAGTTACCACGTTAAATAATCTTGTTTCCATAATGAGCAAATTTATATGGGATACTGGCCAGAACAAGCGCCGCCGATGGGTCAGCTGGAATAGAATGTGCAAGCCCAAAGAGTGTGGAGGGCTCGGAATTCGAGACCCAAAGGGTACCATGACAAGTTTGCATGGCAAACTTGCATGGAGTTTCATTCAAGGACGTACCTTATGGTCTAGATATGCCCGAGAAAGGTTCAAAGAAGGGAAAAGAGGCTCAACCTTATGGAATTCTTTTAATCATCTCATTGGTGCTATTAGAGAAAATTGCACGTGGAGGATTGGAATCGGCAACACCCTCACTCATGATTATCTGATCAAACTTGGCCTAAATGTCCCTGCATCCGTGCCAAATATCAAAATCTACTCAATTAGAGTGAATTCTTTAATTAGAGGATTTTTTCTGCATGCTCTTCCTGAAGGTGAAAAGGAAAATTTTAAATCGACTATTTTTTCAAATATTGATGATTGCCTTGTTTGGAAGCAGACGGGTAGCACGGTATTTTCAGTTAAATTATTCTGGGAATCTTTCCAAACTCGTTTTGATATTAAAGATTGGGGCAGATACATTTGGAAAGATTGGGTCCCTGTTAAGGTCGCGTCCTTTGTTTGGAAGCTCTTTCTTAATGTGGTCCCAACGGACGAGCTTATCAGAAGCACTAGCATCCACATAACTTCAAGATGCGTTTGTTGCAATTGTCCTTCTATGGAAAGTGCCAAACACCTATTTTTTGAAAGTGATTGGGCCTGCCAGTATTTGGGATAAGCTGGCAATGATTTTTGATAGACCCAAGATTCAATCGCTGAATGCTTTGAAAAAAGTGTGGCTCAAACCAATTAAGGGAGATTTCATTGACTGCCTTGCCTGTGGGTTAGCTGTTTGCTCTTTGTGGGAATTATGGGTGGCTCGTAATAAAATCATCCATGAAGGGAAAAAGGTTAACTTGATGCAAAAAATATGGGAATGGAGTCCCCATATAGCAAGACTCGTTCCCAAGAAATACACGAGCTCAATGCAAAATGACCTTATATTGGATGCTTGTAAGATTTTTTACTCTCCAAAGTCTTTTAGCAACCCCGTGTCACACTCTCGGATGCAAGTATCATCACATATTACTTGCAATGTTGCTCTGCTGACTCGAGATGGGATTTGCATGGGTGGAGCAATAATCCGAAACCAAAATGGAAATTTCAAAATGGCTATACAGAGCCTCGTGCCTCGATCTTCAGCGTTGGATGAACTAATTTGGTTTTGCATTCATACCACAAAGACTGCAGAGCAGCTCGGGATTATCATTAGTAGCATTAAAGGATCGCATCCATGCATGATGCACCTCGAGTGCAAAACCTCAGATGCTCCTATTAACATTCTTAACGTTAAACAAAAATTTCACAGGAGTGTTCCATCCATAAATTGTGTTAGGATTTGTCCTCGATCCAATGCAGCTGCAATTGCTCTTGTTTGCACCACTCCGACAGGTATTTACTTCAACAGTCGGGATCTGCCGATTCCAGTCATTAGAGAAGTAAATATGTTAGCTAATCTTTTCCACATTAACTGTACTGAAGAATGCCTTCAAAGGTTCACAACAGACAATTATTTGATTCAAGATGATATCTATTATCCAAGGAGGGAACGGTATAGGTTTATTCAGTTTATGGACGACTCTACTATTTAGTTTCTTTATGTTGTTTTGTCGTTATTTTTGGACTATGTTTGTTCAAGTCTGGTGTCTAAGATTGAGCAGGGTTTATAATCCGTTCGGCGTTTTTAAGTGGTGGGGTTTTATAAGTCATCACTGGCGCTTGAGGATCATGCTCAATCATTTTCATGTATTAGCCATGATTCAGGCTATTTGAATCAATATTAATAAAATGATGGCACTATCCAGTTTTTTTTTTAAAAAAAAGAAGCAGTTATTTACTATTTTTAAATCAAATTTCATTATAATTGAAAACCGACATTATAATCAAATTTCTCAATTAACAATTACTAGTAGTTTTATTCACATAAATATGTGCACATAATTTTCTTATAATGTAGTTTATTATAAGTGTTTAATTATTATATCTGATATGTAAATATAAAATGTAATAAGGGCAATTTGGGAAAGTGAATTGTGGCTTCAAAAGAAACCGTCAATTCACCCTTTCCCGCTTTATATATAGTATAGATTCGATCATAAAATTAGCTTATTAGACATATAAAATTGAACGAATCAAATAAATTTAATACAAAAATATATAAAATTCCCTAACATTGTCCACATTGACATCTTCCCTGAAAATGGATTCTAGGATACCAAATCACAATCTAAATCCGGAAATAAAAAACTTTACCCATGCTATACATGAGTCGATTACCCGCAACCTGGACAAATTTTCCATCATACAAAATCCTTAAATTCACAAACATACCTTACAACCCTTGCAGACGTGCGACGGAGTAGGATGCTGAGACGGAGGAGGACGCTGCGACGGAGTAGGATGCTGAGACGGAGGAGGACGCTGCGACGGAGTCGAATGCTGCGACGGAGGAGTAAGATGGAATGCTCGATTTGTGTTTTTTAGGGTTTTCACTTTCCCCAATTGTATTGTTGTATTTTATTTTATTTAGTATAATTAACAACGATAATTAAGTTAAATCTAACGGCGTTTTGACAGATGGATGTGAGGTGGTTCGTAATTTATGAAAAAATTTATGCGTGGTTATTAGAAAATATTATTTATACGGGTGGTCGTCGTTAAAAAACCCTATTATAAGGGTGGTTTTTGTTAAAAAAACCCTAATTAATCGGTTGAGATTAAAGTTGATTTTATTAAATTTGGCGGTTGAATTTGGGAAAAACACGTGACGGTTGAATGTGGAGGTTTTTTTAACTTTATATTTCATCCGTCGGATTATTATAAATCGACGGATGGGATAGTGTCCTACGGTGTCACTAAATATTGATTGTCCTTTTATAACTTTTCCCTGTTTATAGTATTTGATTGTTTAAAATCTAAACATAAGCAGTTATTTACTATTTTTAAATCAAATTTCATTATAATTGAAAACCGACATTATAATCAAATTTCTCAATTAACAATTACTAGTAGTTTTATTCACATAAATATGTGCACATAATTTTCTTATAATGTGGTTTATTATAAGTGTTTAATTATTATATCTGATATGTAAATATAAAATGTAATAAGGGTAATTTGGGAAAGTGAATTGTGGCTTCAAAAGAAACCGTCAATTCACCCTTTCCCGCTTTATATATAGTACAGATTCGATCATAAAATTAGCTTATTGGACATATAAAATTGAACGAATCAAATAAATTTAATACAAAAATATATAAAATTATTTATATTTATAATAGTTTAGAAAAGATCATGGAGGACGTTTATATTTTTGTGAGACTAAGAAACAAGATTAATCCAATCGGTTCGTATTTTTTGCAAATCTAACCACCCTATTTAATTAAAAATTAATTTAATCTCAACCGTTAGATTAATCAAATCAGCGAATCAGATTTACTCCTTCTGTTTCACAAAAATGTATCGTCTCTTTTGATTATAACCCTATAAGAGTTAACATTTTTAGTTACTTTTAATAATAAAAGGACACAGTTGTCAATTCAAATCAATATAGCTCATAAGCGAATTATTTTAAAGCGTATTAAATGTTTTCTTATATAATTTACTTTAAAAAATTTAGATTATTGGATATAACAAGTGCATCACTAGATACTTTAAAAGTAGGGACCGGATTATTTATAAAATTAAATAAAAAATATATTTTAAATAAAATAAAATATATACTAACTTCGTTCCACTAAGCTAATGTGGCTTCTCTATTTAATTTTTTATGTAGATAATATATAATATTAATATTATACTTAAAATTTAAAACTAAAATATAAAAGAAATATAGAAATCGGGTTTTTCGGTCCGATCCGGGACTGGATCGGATTTAACCCGGACCGTATAGTTTCGGTCTGGTCCGGTATTCGGTCTATTATATTTGAGATTTCTGGGTCATCGGGTCGACACGGACTGACCTAGTCTGTTCCGTGTCGGACCAGATGTGCATCCCTATTTAAAAGTGCATCATAATAAAAAATATAGCACTAGAAATTTCAGAAATGCATAAAAATTTAAAGAAATTATAAAAATAACTTAATATGCAAAATTTATAATGCACTTTAAAAAATATATTAATGTACTTTAAAAAAATATTGTAATGCACTTTTTAAAAAACATTTTACAGCACTTTTTAAAAAACATTTTACTGCACTTTCCATAAATCATTAATAATTTATATATAAAGAATAATAGACACGTATGCCCGTTATATTAATTGATAGTAGTTATATATATAATGTTATTAATTACATCCATTAAATTGTTTGATCATTTGTTTTAAGTTTTCATTTTAAAAGTGTTTTGCGGATTCAAACACGATACGCTATTTATAAGGATATAGAAATTATTAGTCCAACTTAATAATCTTGCATTCAATCCCAAAAGAATCATGAATTGACTAGCAGCCCATTTCATTTCGATATGTATAATTTTAAATTTGTGACGGTCCATATTTTCTTCAAATTTCGAAATGGTATTTCATGTACGTATGATAACACATGCAGGGCTGCAGGCCAGGATCGAGGGCATCACAATCAATCATCAAATGATGCCCCACAGCTTATTCATGATATCATGTGAACGAGGAAGCTTCATGGAAACTCAAAAACTAGCATGACAAAAATTGGGTGGGTATAGTGGGGTTGAAATAATAATGGATTGGATTGGAATTTATTGTCTTCTATTACACATGAAATTTCCTGGAAGCTCTCTACTTTTACAAAATCAAATCAATGGCGTAGATTGCGCAAATGGCTGCATGAGTATATAAACAAGTACGTGATTCTCATGGTTTGTTATTAATTGTCACCTCACCCATCAAGAAAACAACCTTATTAATGGAAGAGGTCAGTGGAACAAGCTGTGGGAGGAAGACAAAAGCAGAGACAAAGATGGCGGAGAAGCTCGATGTGGAAGGGTTTATAGCGGAGCTGTGTGGAGGGTTTAGGCTGTTGGCGGATGGGGAGACGGGTTTGATCACGGCGGAGAGTTTGAGAAGGAACGCGGCGTGTTTAGGGATGAGTGGGATGAGCTTGGAGGAGGCGGAAGGGATGGTGAGGGAAGGGGATTCGGATGGAGATGGTGGGTTGAATGAGATGGAGTTTTGTGTCTTGATGGTGAGATTGAGCCCTGAGATGATGGAAGACGCTGAGGTTTGGTTGGATAAAGCTCTTCAACAGGAGTTGAGAACTTCAGCTCTTTAGTTGTTCATGGATCATAACATGCTTCAACATTTAAGTATGTAGTCTTGTATGTAAAACTTTAGTTATGGCTTATATGTTTTTTGTAAATCAAATCACTTCTAGTTCAAATGGATTCAAGTCCTTTTTAATTTCTTATGTTATACCATTGTTTACACCAACAACGGTTTAGAAATCAAGGAATCAAGTATATGGAGTAGTGCTTCGAAAGGGGTAGTCAAGTGGTAAGCCGATAGGCTACACTTGGTAAAGTGGTAAGGTTCGAACATCCACTCCAACGTACCCTTAATTTAAAAGCTCCCAAGAGGTTTACACATGCCACTCACGATCGTTCCCTCACAAAAAATGCGTGTACATTTTACACATGAAAACACTAATTAGTTCAGATCTTATGCTATGTTCACTTCACATGAATGGAAAGGAATTGACGGAAGAATGGAATTAGATAAAGAAATGAATAATGATTCCATTCTTTTGTTCACTTTCCATTAACAAACAAAGTAAATGAATTGAATAAATATATATAAAGGGAAGGATGCTGTGCGGAGTTATTTTAATAGATCAAGAGATATCAAATGAGGAAATGGTGTACCATCTATTTTGGGAGGAATGGATTTTATTTATTTTGGCTTTGGATTGAATGAGGTTGGAATGACTCATCCCATTCAATTAGCCCAACCAAACAACTTATATTTTCATTTCGTTATTGATTCCATTCTAACGAAGTGAATACAACCTTATTGTTATTATAAAAGCTTTTCGACAACGTAAAATTGAGAAAAATGAGGTAACAATATGCTGAATGAGGCAAGATTCTCCAAAATCAGATATGGTTGAAGCAAGATTGAGAGAAAATGAAATCAGATTTTGCAAGAGTAGTAACATCCATGTTGAAATTATGTCTCAGACTTACTTCAGACAATCTGAAGCAAAGCTTGTGCAGTAAAAATAACTAACAGTAAAGTAAAAGACACAAGACTTGTTAACCCAGTTCGGCTCCTTTAAGGCTTAGTCTGGGGGGCTTACTCCAAAGCCCGATGGAAACGTTTCACTAATAAGTTCAAGTACAATTACACCAAATTGACTTTCTCAAAGAACTCTAATGAAACAACTCACGGAAACCTCTGTCCGAGAGTACTGAAACCGATCAGCTATCCACCAGATCAGAACTCCACTGATCTCTTGTTCGTCAAGTGAACGACCCTCTGCTCTCTCTGAATGTATATCAAAGATCAACTCCTAGGAGACAGCAAATCACCTATGAATTGCAATAAGCTCCTTCTGCGCACCTGTCCGTGCAATTAGCTTAATATCCTTTCGCTTTGTACGTAGACTTTCTCAACAATTCAGCTCTCTCAATCTTCTACCAGAAAGTCACACCTCGATCAGTTCTTTGTCATCTGAATTTATAGTGTTCTATCAAACATAAAGATAGAAACTTTCTAATCCTAATCAACTTCAGATTTCCTAATTCTAACCAACTTTAGAATATAGAAATTTCCTAATTTCGGAAACTTCCTAATTCTAATCAATCTCCTAATCCTGATCGAATTCTATTATGAATTAAACTATCATAACAATATCTAATTCTAATCGTCTTTGGCATTGTGACTTAGCCATTACGATGTAGTCTGAACGTCGCTATTCATTCAGACTGTATAATCCTGCTTCCTGCTTCTCCTCTTGCTTCAGCAGCTATGATCCGTTGCTTCAGCAGCGTTGACCTATTTGCTAACAAATGTGCCACAAACTGAGTTCATTTGCCCATTGAACTCTCAATCTCCCCCTTGGCAATTTGTTGGCAAAACTAAACATCTTTTCTGATTGTTGACAATACCTGCCTTAGATATGCTTCAGCTACTCTGAAGCTAACAAACTCCAGAACTTCACACCAGTTATCAAAACAATCACAACAATCATACTAAACATAATGTTCAAATGTTCAAACAAACAAAAAACTGAGTGGTCAACGTCTGCCACACACACAAGCATTCTCCCCCTTTTTGCCACAATTTGGCAAGGGTCTTCAAACTGCATAGAACGTTATTACTCCCCCTGGATTGCTACTGTGGTAGTCTATGTGGACACTTCCTCTTCATCTTCAGTATTCTCTTCATCATCAGTTACATCTACCACAGGATACTCAATCTCCCTTAGCAACAGCCTGGTCTGATTTAGTTCTGCCTTGGCCTTATTCATAATCTGCACCCAGTTCTGTTCAGTATTTTTCAGCCTCTGAATAACTTGTGCTCTCAAACTACCTGTCAACTCTTCCTTCTCAGTTTCAGCTGGAGGAATTATATTGTTTTTCTCCAATGCTCCCCTTACTGCTCCAGGAATAGAAACATCAACTTTGTGCTTTCCAGTAAACAACTTCCAGTCAGTCCAAACAAACTTGGCTCACCCGTCATGTTTTCAGCATGATCTTTTAGCCTTGGACACTGAGTTGTAATGATCTCATAGATCATAGAGGGACAAGCAATTGGATAATTCATCAAGTTAGACTTAGCATGTCCAGCCAACTGATCAAATACCAACTGTCCAAAGTTAATCTTCATTCCTTTGCCTATAGCATACACCAATCTACCTACTTGCTTGCTCAAGGTAGTCCTATGCAACCCAGGGATCCAATTCCTAAACAAATACCATGCAACAGAGAATATTTAGTAGTTAGGTACCTGGACCTCAATGTGCTCCCTCTCCATTCTCTAATAGTACCTCCTGTCAATTCCTTAACTACATCCTTCAGTTCCAGTTCATCAATATCTTCCACTCCATCTGAGATATTAAAGTACTCATTAATCAGTTGAGGAGTAATTTGTACCTTCTGCTGCCTTACCATTACAAAACCAAATTCAGAATTCCCTTGCATTCCAAATGTGCTCAGAATATTTCCTACTAACTCCCTGACAATAAGCTCATCATACGCCTTTGGTTTTGTCACAGTGTCTAACATTCCGGACCCTTTGATAGCAGATACAACTTCTGGTACTTCAAACTTTTTGGCAGATACAACTTTCTCTTGTATCACCTTCCTCTCCTTGACAATTTCCCATCTATTTGCAGCCTTAGTGCTACAAAACCAGATCTGATATCTAACAACTGGTCTGTCCACCTCTTTACCTTTCTCCTGAGCTCTTTTTCGGTTTTCTTCTCCAGCTTTGGTTCTTTTTGACACTACATACTCCTCTGGATTATTATCTGAAGAGTCATCAGAGGACTCTTCTAGAGCTCTTTCTTTTTCTTGCAATCTGCTCTACCAACTCTGGAACAGTAGGCTGACCTTTTCCTCTTTTTCTTTTTGCTACTCGATCTGCTACTGTGTTTGCAGCTCCCCCTTTATCTTGGGCCATTCGTTCCAGGGTAACAACCACCTCCTGTTCTTCATCCTCAGCCACATTTTGATTTTCACCCGTTTCTACGTTTTGTTCTACCTCCTCTTCTTCTTGATTTGTTTGTCCAGCAACCCCCTCAATGTTGACGTCTGTCTGAGTCTTTTCACTATCAATTCTTTCAGACACATTCTCCGCTGGTCGAATCTTGTCCTGCACAATTACTTCTTTATCTGCATGCAATTCACTATTACTAACAACCTTACTTTTCTTGGCAACTTTTCTTTTCAACCCTACCTTGTTCACCAGATCTTGGATAGTCTCACTTTCCTTAGCTACTCTCTTCTCTATTTCAGTAGGATTAACCAAATTCTGAGTAATTGGATCAAGATTTACCTCTTTTTGCGACGAATCAGCAGTGATCGTGTCGCTTCTTGCACTGATTTTGCGGATTACCTTTTTTGAGGCCACTGTCTTGATTCTTCTACCACGGGGCTTAGGTAGCTCTGCTGGAATAGCGTTAGTTGCATTCTCTGGTCTGTCTTCAGCCGATTTCAGTGGTGACTGATGCTGCGTGCTTGCCTTTTCAGCTGCAACAATCGGAGCGGCGCCGGTTCGAGTGTTCACCATGTTTAGCGCTAGGGTTTCGAGAATTCAGACGGTCAGAGTGAGAAAGAATAAATTTTTCTTTTAATTTTTGAATTTAAATACTAACTAACTTGATGCGTAAAAAATAGATAATACTAAAACTAAAATATCTAAAAATAGTTTCTCCGATCATGCTTCTAGTCTTTAGTCAGAAATTCGACATACTCCAAGATCAAGTCGCAAGGCTTCAAACTGAGCATACCCCAAGGGTTTAGTTAGTATGTCTGCTAATTGTTTCTCAGTGACAATGTGCTTTAGAACAATTATCTTCTGTTCAACCAATTCCCTGATGAAGTGATGTTTGATATCAATGTGTTTGGTTCTTGAGTGCTGTACTGGATTCTTGGAGATGTTTATTGCACTCATATTGTCACAGTATAGAACCATCTCACCTTGAGTTATCCCATATTCTTCCAACATTCTTTTCATCCACATCATCTGTTGACAACTGTTCCCTGCAGCAATGTATTCAGCTTCTGCCGTTGATAGAGAGATACAGTTCTGTTTTTTACTGAACCATGAAACCAAGTTGTTTCCAAGAAAGAAACATCCTCCTGAGGTACTCTTTCTATCTTCTGCGTTTCCAGCCCAATCTGCATCACAGTATCCTACCAAGTGGGCACTGGAATCCTTGGTATACCATAGTCCTAAGTCGACTGTCCCTGCCACATATCTGATTATTCGCTTTACTTGAGACAAGTGACTTTCTTTTGGTTCAGCTTGATATCTAGCACATACTCCCACAGCATGACATATGTCTGGACGACTTGCTGTTAAATACAATAGACTGCCGATCATACTTCTGTACAAGGTCTGTTCTACCTTTACTCCAGACTCATCTTTGGTTAGCTTCAGCTGTGTTGCAGCAGGGGTTCTTTTGTGACTTGCATTCTCAAGACCGAACTTTTTGACTAGGTTCCTGGCATACTTACTCTGAGATATGAATATTCCATCTGATTTTTGAGTTACTTGTAATCCAAGAAAGTATGTCATCTCTCCCACCATACTCATCTTAAACTCACTCTGCATATGAGACACAAACTGCTCAGACATGTGTTTAACATTCGATCCAAACACAATGTCATCAACATATATCTGGGCAATGATGAAGTTCTTGTTTTCCCTTCTTATAAACAAAGTGTTATCTACTCCCCCTCGCACATAGCCATGGTTGATAAGAAACACGGTTAATCGTTCATACCATGCTCTGGGCGCTTGTTTTAAACCATATAAAGCCTTTTTGAGGCGGTAGACATGATCTGGATGAGCTGGATCTTCAAAACCTTTTGGTTGTGCTACATAGACTTCTTCATTCAAGATCCCATTCAGAAACGCACTTTTGACATCCATTTGGTATAGTTTGAACTTCAAGTGACATGCAAGTGCTAGGAGAAGTCGTATGGCTTCGAGTCTTGCTACGGGAGCAAATGTTTCATCAAAATCAATACCTTCAATCTGGGTATAACCTTGAGCAACTAATCTGGCTTTGTTTCTCGTAATGTTTCCCTTCTCGTCGGTCTTGTTTTTGAATATCCATTTAGTGCCGATAATGTTTGCTCCAGCAGGTCTGGGTACCAAATCCCAGACATCATTCTTTCAAACTCACCAAGTTCTTCCTGCATTGCTACAACCCAATATTCATCCTTTATTGCTTCTTGAATATTTTAGGTTCTATGGTAGATAGAAAACAGGATCCACTGACCATCTTGACAAAATCAATCTTTTTGCCTCTTAGATTCTTGGGGCAAACGGATCGCCTATGATATCAGTTACTGGATGATCCTTTTGAATCCTTTGTGAGGGGATGGGGTACTATTTAAGTGGTCAGCATCTGTATTTAATTCATCTGAATCTGAGTAACAGACCAATCTTTCTGAGTATCATCTGCTTCAGGCTCTGCCTCAGCTTTTGCTTCAGCAGTATCTGGAGTAGGAATATTATTAGTGTCAAAGTCAACATCTCCTTTTCGGTTATATCTTTAACTGCAACATTACTGATTCAATAATGCTTCTGCTTTTGGAAGATATACTCGAAAGGCTTTGCTATTGGGTGAATACCTACGAATATTCCTTCTATGTACTTCTTGCATCCAATTTCTGTTTGTATTTTCTGTCTTCTAGAACGTAGCATATACTGTCAAAGATGTGAAAGTATTTTACTGTTGGCTTTTTCCTTTCCAAATTTCATAACATGTCTTGGATGTCCCTGGTCTGATAAGTACTCTATTCAGTGTATACAGGCAGTATTCAAGGCTTCTGCCCAGAGGTTTAATGGAACATTCTTTGCATGTAAGAGTACTCGAGCCATCTCTTGTAATGATCGGTTCTTTCGTTCAGCTACTCCATTCTGTTGTGGGGTTACTACAGCTGAGTGTTGATGTTGAATACCTTGTGATTTACAGAATTCTTCCATGTCCTTGTTTTCAAATTCTCGCCCATGGTCACTTCTGATAGTTATCAATGTCACATTCTTTTCTCTTTGTATTTTTAGTATCAAAATCTGACAGCATCCACTGTATCTGATTTTTCTTTGAGAAAGATTGTCCATGTATAACGTGAGAAGTCATCAACACAGACTAGCACATACCTTGTTCCTCCCAAACTCTCCACTTGAAAAGGCCCCATGAGGTCCATGTGTAGAAGTTCTAGTACTCGGTCAGTGGAGATTTTGTCTTTCTTCTTATGTGTGCTTCTAATCTGTTTCCTATCTTACATTCACCACACATGACTGTTTCATCACCTTTAATTTCAGGAATTCCTCTAATCAGTCCTTGATTTGCTATCTCTTTTAGTGCTCTGAAGTGAATGTGACCTAGTTTCCTGTGCCAAAGAAGCATTTCATCTTGTCTGGTGATCATGCAACTCATCTGAGGTACGGATCTGTCTATTTTTAGCAATAGCAATTGTTGGAAGCTCTATCTCCGGTCATTACCACACCCCTTTGTCATTCTTGACCTACACCTTCCTTTGTTAAATCTACTGTCATTCCATCGTCACAGAGCTGACTAATGCTTAGCAGATTTGCTTTTAATCCTTGACCAATAGTACATTATTCAGCTTAGGCAGTCCTTGAACAGACATTGTTCCTGATCCAACTATCTTTCCTTTAGCTCCATCTCCGAAAGTGACATACTCTTCAGGAACTTTTCTGAGCTGAGTAAGATAACTCTGGTCTCCAGTCATGTGAGCTGAGCATGCACTATCAAAAAACCATTGATCCGTAGGTTGCTGGGTCATAGACTTAGGCTACATAGCAGTGTGATTTCTTGATCGCTGGTGTCCTGTAGAATAATTAGGAATCTGACCTTTAGGAACAAACCTAGGATACCAGAATTGTTTATACACTACGGGAACCTCCTGCTTTTGTTGCTTTGTCTCCTTGAGTGTAAGAGTATAAGTACTCTGAGCAGTTTCTCTTGATATGTCCTTTACGTCCACAGTAATAGCACACCCGCTCAGATCTCTGTTTCGGCCTTTCCGGTTGTATGACTTTCTTGACTGGTGGTTGGATAGGTTTATCTATTTTTTACCCTTTTCAGCATCAGGTTGATTTCATATCCAATACCAGTTCGAGACTTGTCGGTTCTCTGGGCTGCTATGATTTCATCGAGTCGGTTTGTTCCTTTGTTCATCATCCCATTAACTTGTTAAGATGTTCTAGATCCCTTTTTGAACTCTTTAACTCAGAGGTTGTTGCTGATAGTTGGTTTTGAAGATCTTCACATTTTTCGATCAATTCATTTTTCTCACTTTTGAGTCGCTTATTGATCTGAACAACTTCTTCCCACTTTTCATATAATGCTCTGAATTTATCAGCAATAGATTCATCATTTATTTCAGTTTCGGTGTCACTATCTGTTTCTTGAGGTTTGTCTGATTCTTGCTCAAGCTCTGCTACAGCAGTCAATGCAACACAACTGATTTTTTCTGATTCTTCCTCAGAGTCTTCTTCTCCTTCCGATTCACTGAGGCTCACCATGAGGGATTTTTTCTGTTTCTTCATCTCAGTTGGGCATTCTCTTAATACATGTCCATATCCTTCACATCCAAAACATCTGATCCCTTTATCTTTCTTTTCAGCGGTCGTTCCTCGATCATCCATTCTGTTCCTTCTCCCTCTGGGGTTTCCACATTTCGGTGCTTCACTTTTGAACGCTACTCCTTTACTCTTCTTAGTTGGTGCTTCTACCTCAATCTCATATTCATATGATTTTAATGTCCCCATCAGTTCCTCTAATTTGAGAGTTTTCAGGTTCTCGGTTTGCATGATAGAGATTTTATGCGTGGCAAACTTACTGGACAATGCTCTCAATGCCTTCTTTACCATTTTTTCATTGCTGAGTGTTTCCCCTAGAGCATGTGATTGATTAGCAATATCCATTAATCTTTTGTTAAACTCTGTTACTGATTCATCTTCATTCATCTTCAGATTTTCAAACTGAGAAGTAAGAGTCAGCAATCTGCTCTCCTTGACCCTATCTGTTCCCTCGTAGGTAGTCTGCAATATATCCCAAGCCTCTTTGGGAGACTCACATTCTGAAATTAGTGAGTATACATCTGGATCTACTGCTCCAAAGATTGCTGATAGTGCCCTAGCGTTTGCTGAAGCAGCCTTCTCTTCTTCTGCATTGCATGTCTCTTCCCTTTTATTGTGATAGTTCCATCAGTTGCCATTACCTTTGGGGGAGTCCATTCAACTATGATGTTTCTCCAAGCTTTGTCATCCAAAGACTTAATGTAAGCTCTCATTCGGGTTTTCCAGTAAGAGTACTTTGTTCCATCTAACACGGGGGGACGTAACTGTGCTTCTCTGGCATTCATCATTCTTGACAAGATCTCACTCAGTGTGTCGAGTGATCGGCTCTGATACCAATTGAAATTATGTCTCAGACTTACTTCAGACATTCTGAAGCAAAGCTTGTGCAGTAAAATAACTAACAGTAAAGTAAAAGACACAAGACTTGTTAACCCAGTTCGGCTCCTTTAAGGCTTAGTCTGGGGGCTTACTCCAAAGCCCGATGGAAACGTTTCACTAATAAGTTCAAGTACAATTACACCAAATTGACTTTCTCAAAGAACTCTAATGAAACAACTCACGAAAACCTCTGTCCGAGAGTACTGAAACCTATCAGCTATCCACCAGATCAGAACTCCACTGATCTCTTGTTCGTCAAGTGAACGACCCTCTGCTCTCTCTGAATGTATATCAAAGATCAACTCCTAGGAGACAGCGAATCACCTATGAATTGCAATAAGCTCCTTCTGCGCACCTGTCCGTGCAATTAGCTTAATATCCTTTCGCTCATACGTAGACTTTCTCAACAATTCAGCTCTCTCAATCTTCTACCAGAAAGTCACACCTCGATCAGTTCTTTGTCATCTGAATTTATAGTGTTCTATCAAACATAAAGATAGAAACTTTCTAATCCTAATCAACTTCAGATTTCCTAATTCTAACCAACTTTAGAATATAGAAATTTCCTAATTTCGGAAACTTCCTAATTCTAATCAATCTCCTAATCCTGATTGAATTCTATTATGAATTAAACTATCATAACAATATCTAATTCTAATCGTCTTTGGCATTATGACTTAGCCATTACGATGTAGTCTGAACGTCGCTATTCATTCAGACTGTATAATCCTGCTTCCTGCTTCTCCTCTTGCTTCAGCAGCTATGATCCGTTGCTTCAGCAGCGTTGACCTATTTGCTAACAAATGTGCCACAAACTGAGTTCATTTGCCCATTGAACTCTCACATGTGAAGCTCTTTCTAACACCCATCTTAAGCTTGTTTTACGGGGACCCAAAAAATTATTTTGCAAAAGCGTGGATATTCATTGTTTTAAATAAATCACACAAATTCTCTATGCGGTTGCATCTTATTGACTTGTGCCAGGCCTGATCTTTATATATATATACATAAGATGAATATTGAATAGGTTTAAAAAGGAATAAGTGAAAAGAAATAAGTTAAATTTTGCGACAACGGGAGATATTGATAATTGATAAATTCAACAAACCAAATTAATTAATATTTTTATCCTAACATTCAGATCAATCAGATTCAACATCAGTGATATTTTAGCAAAATTTACTTAGTTAATTCTGAACTTTAAAAAATCCAAGGGGAGGGTGCAACAAAAACTTTAATGTTCTCACTATGTAACTAATAAGAATCGCTAATGGATGCTCGAGTGTTAATCAAAGTCAATTGCAAGCTACTCGGATTTGTTGATCCTAAACATGAACACATAATGAATTACTATAATTTTAATTATGTATGCTAATATATATATATATAGGATTAGGTTCAAATGAGACAACTAACTATGTGTGAAACAAAAAGACTTCATCTCATCCATTCATTTTATTAAATCTAACGGATGTGGTTTAAAACCACTTTTCTCAACCGTCCCCGTATTTTGCGCACACTTGTCCCCCAATTTAATTAAAAATAAATTAATCATAACCGTTAAATTATTAAAATCAACGTGTAAGATTTTGTCTCACCGTCTCACAAAATTCCTTTGTCTCACAGGAAACCAACCCTATAATATATATATTTTTTAAAAATAAAGTAATGATGGTCGTTCATTTTTAACAAAACAATATCTTCAACTTTTTAAAATGACCACCCTTTGATTCAAATTTTACTCAATCGAGCCACCTCATTATTGTTTCATTACTACTCTGTCATTCATTCCATTGAATAAGTCGTTTGACTCTCTTCACCACAAAATTAACCTTTAATTATATTTATATTCTTAGACAATATCTTACCTAATTGTATTTCAGAAGGGTCTGATAAGCTATATTTAAAACAGATTAGAAACGCCCCATATAAATTAAATCAAATATATATATATAAATCATATTAAAGGGTGTATGATTGGGTTTATCTAATTTCCAAATCTCAAAAGTCCCTAATTATGCACTAGCGAATCGAAGTAATCACAAAGCACATCGAGCCTTGTTGCAAACACTCAAAGTCATGTGGAGTAGAAACATTAATACGAGAGTCAAAGACAAGCCGGTGTAGCAAGTTGTCTCATCCGCCCTAACTTCTTCCATCGTCGAATTTCTAGTTAGGTGCCTTGTTTCAGTCATGCTGCGAACTCTTGTGAATGCTTTTTCCGGATCTAATGTTCAAATTTTCTCTAGTTAAATGACCTTATCTGGTATAAGTGTCGTTCGAAAAAGGGTTGATCTCATCAATCTATTGCAACACGTAAAAGTGAGCCATATGCAACTCTAAATGAGGAACAACATTTATTTTTAGCACATACCTTCCCCCGAAGACGATCATAGTGATGAGGCATTGGAATCTCAACAAATCTAGTATTTTTTTCAAATAATGTATGAAAACTCAACTGCTTCTCGAGAATGTGTCCTTCAACTATAAAACCTTCAGGCTGATGTCTGTTTCTTATCTAATCTTTTTATGTTTTCTTATATCTTTAAAAGGATACAAGCGATGAAGGAGATGTCCACACCCACCTTCCAAGCTCAGTCATGGTGCATACACATAGATCCCGCAGAGGACACATTCGAGCTAAAGAGTGGGGTGGTATACCAACTGCCCACATTTTCTGGATTAGAATAAGAAAACCCAACGCAACATCTAAAGGAGTTCTATCTGAACCGTAAAGAGTTTCTTGGAATGCTCGTCGGCTAATCATGTCACTAGTGCCTGCCATGAAATCAAGCAGACGAGTAAATCAAAGTCATTGGAGGATACCAGAACATAAACAATAGATTGCAACTGAGGCAGATAGATGTAAACTGGAGGGTGAACAACAACTATCATCGACACAAAAACATACATAACTCATCACAGCAGAGGCCATCATACATAACCCCGTTCAGACAAGGACGTTGAAGAGGCAACATCAGTGAAATCAAATGTACGTATTGTTAGTTATATAAAATGTACATATTATAAGTTATACGTGGATAACTATGAACCTTTGAGAGTGACAAAAGTAAATTTGTGTTTCATAACCTAAACTTAAATGTTTCCTAACTCCGTACATGTAATTTATAATGAATATAAAAAAGTTGTGTGTTTCATAAAAAAATTTCTAAAACAAATATGTATTTCATAAAAAACATGTGTGTTTCATAGATTATACTATTTAAGTGTGTTTTTTAAATTAAATATAGTTGATAATGAAACGTGTGAGTAAGGTTCTAGGAGGACCGATAAATATATGTGAGATGGCGAGACATGATCTCAATCGTTGATTACTAATAATCCAACGGATGAGATTTGATTCAAAAAAGTAACCGTCACTCTCAACCGCTAGGGTTTTTTTGCAAATCCAACCACCCATTAAATAAAAACCAACTTTAATCTCAACAGCATATTAATCTAATCTAACGGTTGATATTAAGTGCTTCCGTCTTACCTAGACTATTTGTTTCTCTAGAACTTTACCCGGAAACGTGTATTTCATAAATTTAAAATGTATTTTGATAATGAAATGTGTGTTTTATAAATTAAAATTGATTTTGTATTCCTAAAACTAATTATATTATTTCTTAACCTAAAATAATGTATTTGATAATGAATTTTAAACATTTGTAAAATTTTGGTGTTGGAGCCAAATCTATTTCCAAGGGAGGGATTTCTAAATTTTTGGGGGAAATGTGAAAAAAATTGAGTGAGTTAAAGTGAAAAAAATTAAATTGTGATGTAGTAAATATAAAATGTTTTAAGACATCAATTAGTAAAGAAGCCTCTCTAGCCATCGCCCCGTCCTTCGGCTCAAACATTACTCATCTTTCCAGGATTAAAAAGCGCCTTATATGGCTCATCTTGCATAACATTCATATCTTTTTGAAGTTGTTTTGATATCTTAAGCACAGAGACATTGCTTCTGTCGTATACATGCTCTTATATTCTTGCCGCCCTCTCAATTCAAAGTGTTCCAAAATTTGTTTAGAGTTTGACTTGCTTTTCTCAGAAGGAGCCTCTTCTAAATATGACTTGCTTTGCAGTTATATTCATGTGTTCAAATTTTTGCTTTTGACCATCCGAATGACATTAGAGTTGAAACTATTTCAGGGTATAAAGAAGCTAATAAAAGAGTGTTGTTTATTTCCTGTTATTGGGTACATTTAAATAAGAGTTTACATACCAAAACAACCTCCTAATCTAACATATATTTCGAGATATTGATAACATCAAATCCCTAAATTAACTATGGTATAATATCAAAACAACATCCTATAATAAAGCTAATCTAACATATATTATGGGATATTGATAACAACAAATCCCTAAATTAACTAAGGTATAATATATTCATTAACAGCCTCCCGCAAGCTCATGATCGGGTACGGACATGCAGCTTGTTTCAAAGACTGAGAAAATGATGATTACTAACAGCCTTAGTGAATATGTCAGCAATTTGGTCCAGAGATCGCACGTGACGAACAATGAGATCACCTGAATTACCTTGTTCACGAACAAAATGATAGTCAATTTTGATATGCTTGGAACGTTGATGAAACACGGGATTGGCAGATAAAAATGTAGCACTTAAATTATCACAGAGTAGGATTGGCGGTTGTTGAATGGGAACAGACATCTCATGTAGTAACTGTTGTAACCAAATTAGCTCAGTTGTTGCAAAGGCAATGGCTCTGTATTCTGCTTCAGTACTAGAGCGAGCAACAACTTTTTGTTTGCGAGATGACCAACTAACAAGATTACCGCCAAAATAAACTGCAAATCCATGCTGAGATCTACAATCATCGGGATCAGAAGCCCATCCAGCATCCGAGAATGCAACCAAACGAGAATCATGAGCTTTACGCAAAACTAAACCAGATGCAATGGTTCCTTTCAAGTAACGTAAAATACGCTTAACGGCGCACCAGTGAGCTTCGGTGGGATTATGCATGAATTGACATACCCTGTTAACTGCATAAGATATTTCAGGTCTTGTAATAGTTACATACTGTAAGGCTCCCACAATGCTCCTGTAAAGAGCTGGATCATCAAACATAGTTCCATTGGCAACAAGACGAGAACCAGGTTCTGCAGGAGATGAAATTGGACGAGCACCGGTCATGGAGCTGCGCTCAAGGATATCATAAATGTATTTTTGTTGCGAGAGGTGAATGGAAGAATCTGAACGAGATACTTCTATTCCCAAAAAGTAGTGTAATGAACCAAGATCTTTCAATGAGAAGTCACGGTGAAGAAGATGAATAAATTGTTCAATAAAGGAAGCATTAGAACCTGATATGATGAGATCATCCACATAAATGAGCACATAAACCACGTGGCTGCCATCTTGCTTAATATAAAGAGAGGGATCCGATATCCGATATACATGCTTTGAATCCATATTGAGTTAAAGAACTTGTCAACTTCTGAAACCATGCACGCGGGGCTTGTTTAAGACCATACAAGGCCTTGCGAAGTTTGCACACATGAGTCGGTTTGGTTGAGTCAATGAATCCTTGAGGTTGATGCATATAAACTGTCTCTGAAAGATCACCATTGAGAAAGGCATTATTAATATCAACTTGACGGAGATTCCAACCTTTAGTAATTGCCAAACTCAGAATAATAAGAATAGTTGTAGGCTTTACAACAGGGCTGAAAGTATCAAAGTAGTCAATTCCGGCTTCTTGACTGAAACCTTTGGCCACCAAGCGTGCCTTGTATCGATCGATGGAACCATCTGACTTCTTTTTGATCCTGTAAACCCACTTACAACCAACAATGTTAGCTCTTGACGGACAAGGTACTAAATCCCATGTTCTATTTTTCATTAGAGCATCATATTCAAGCTGCATAGCGTTCTGCCAATTAGGATTCTTAGATGCTTGATGAAAAAACTTCGGTTCAACAAGTGTTGTTAGGGCCATAGGCAGGGGATGTTTTGTAGATAAAAGAGCTTTTGGTTTGAGTGAATGAGTGGAAGAGCGAGTAGTCATTTTGTGAAGAGAGTTTTCAGATGGGCGAAACCAGGATGGAGCATTTGGATATGATATAGGAGGTGGCGCAGTCTGAGAAGGGGCAGGGACATTTGGCAAGGTGTTGAGTGTGTCTGAACCGTCTCCCAATTCAATGTTAGGGGGTAATGGTGTTGTTGTTGAGGGAACAGTGTGCATGAATGTGGTGCACACATCAAAGGATTCTGACAAGAGTTTGAGGTTGTGGGTAACAAAGGTTGACACGTGACCGCTTGTTGAAGTAGTGACAATGGAACAAAAATGGGATTAGATGATTCAGGTGGAGTTAGAGAAGAGTTCCTAGGATATGGAAATTTTGACTCATCAAAAACGACGTACCTGGACACGTAAGTGCGACTAGAGGGGATATGAAAACATATATAGCCTTTATGTTTTGAGCTATACCCCAAAAAGACACAAGGTAGAGATCGAAACTCCAATTTAGAATTATTGTATGGTCGTAGAAAAGGGTAGCAAAGACATCCGAAAGATTTGAGGAATCCATATTCTGGAGGTTTGCCATAAAGACACTCGTAAGGGGATTTGTGACCCAAGACAGGGGTGATTGTTCGATTGATCAAATAAACCGAAGTGTGAAAGGATTGTTCCCAAAATTTGACCGGAAGATTAGAGTGAGCGAGAAGAGCTAAACCTTTTTCTACGATAACTCGATTACGTCTCTCAGAAGAGCCATTTTGCTCTGAGTGTATGGACAAGAAATTCTATGGCGAATGCCATTGCGCTCAAGAAGAGCCGAGACATTGCGATACTCACCTCCCCAATCCGTTTGGAAGGACTTTACCTGAGTAGAGAACTGAGTTTGAATTAGTTTAAGAAATAATTCAAATATGGAGTAGACTTGTGATTTTTGGGAAATAAAATAGATCCAAATGAATTTAGTACAGTCATCAATAAAACTAATGTAGTAGCGACAACCAGCAGTGGACAATTCGGATGACGGACCCCAAACATCAGAGTGAACTAAATCAAAGGGTTTTGAAGACGATTCAAGCCGAGTTGGTAGTGGGTGTCGATGACTTTTGCCAAGTTGACAAGAACTGCAAACAGATGACAATTTATCGGAAGACACTGGTAATTTCTTACTTGACACGAGACGACGAAGAATTGATTCATGAGGGTGAGCGAGACGGTGATGCCAACAATCAAGGGAGACACGTTCACTGACATATGAAGTGGGAGTATAACTTGAGGACAATGAAGTAGAATATTGTGGGAGACGGTAAAGTCCATTCTCAACATTTCCTTTGAGAAGAATTTGTCCCTGCATATTTTTGATGTAACAACAATCTGGGTGAAACTCGAGGTAAACATTATTATCACGAGATAATTTAGAAACACTCAAAAGGTTCTTAGCAATTTTAGGGACATGTAAAATATTGTTAAGGTGCAAGTGTTTGGCAGATGAGTTAGCAGCAAGAACAGAGTGCCCTAAATGAGAAATAGGAAGGGACTTACCATCTCCAATCATGAGTTGATCATTACCTTTGTAGTTAGATTGTAATGTGAGATTACCAAGGTCACCTGTCACATGATGGCTGGCCCCAGAGTCAATGATCCATGGATCACTAATGTCAGATGGGCAACTAGCAGAAACAAGATGAGCAGATTTTTCAAAGGACCTCATTTTGGCATTAGCTGTGCGATTAGTGGCCGGAAATTTTTGAAGATTCAATCGTTGATAGCAATTTAAAGCCTCATGTCCGGATCTTTTGCATATTTGACATTGCATCTTAGCTCGATCTGAATTTGAGACATCAGTTACTACATGATCTTTTTCAAAATGATTCCCATTGGGTCTTTCCGAACGATTAGAGCGGGAACTAGATTTGGACGCAATATTAGCACTTGCTGGGGATACTGCATTGTTGTCATCTTCAAGTCTTTGTTCCTCTTGCAGAAGAAGACCGAGTAATTCGTCGGAAGATAGAGGTTCTGAACGTAATGATAAGGCCGAGCGAAAAGCTCCATATTGAGAACCAAGGCCATATATTATATATGCCACAAAATCAGCATCTGAAATATTACACAAACATTCTGATAAAGAGCTGCTAATGCCCTTTTCTTCTCAAAATATTCAAGCACTGAAAGTGATCCTTTTGATAATGTTTGAAGTTGTTATCGAAGATGCATTTGCCGAGCATTAGTCTGAGCATGAAAAGTTCGTGAAAGGATACTCCAAGCCTCAGCACTCGTTGATGCACGAGCAATTACAGCAAGCAGTGGAGTCGTAAGAGTAGATCGAATCCATAATAAAATAAGGCGATCACGTTGAACCCATGATGCCAAATTAGGGTTGGCAATAACACGTTCCGGAACAGCGGAATCGGGATTAGTTGGATCAGATGGAGGCACTGCTGGAATCACAATAGTGGGAGATGGTGGACTGTTGTCACTCAAAAATGAAACTAGGCCATAGGCTTCTAGTGCAGATCTAACAGTGCTTTGCCATAAGAAATAATTGGAACGATCTAGACGAATTGGTAAAGCTGGAAAGTTAAGACTTTGATGAAAAACATCAGGGGATGTTGCACCAAATGTGGTGTTGGAAGCAATGGTGGGTGACGAGTTAGAAGACATAATGAATCGAAATTAGGCTGATACCATGTAAAGAAGCTGATAAAAGAGTGTTGTTTATTTCCTGTTATTGGGTACATTTAAATAAGAGTTTACATACCAAAACAACCTCCTAATCTAACATATATTACGGGATATTGATAACATCAAATCCCTAAATTAACTAAGGTATAATATATTCATTAACAATGATCAACTCCATTTCTTTTATTTCTGATGATTCGAGCATTCATCGGAGCTTCAGATTCTTCATCCTGATGACTTTGGATGACTGTTAGTAGTTCCAGTGGTTATGTAGTTCGGGAACGGAACTTTTCCTGCTTCGATAAATTTTACATCCTCCAAAAGATTTTGATAGTGCAACTTCACTTCATCAACTGTTTTCCCTCCAACTGCTCTGGCAATGTTATACCAACGATCCGGAGTATCCTTGTCATAAACAGCTAATGCATTTTCAAATGCCTTGTTTTCCTTAGCAGTCCAGGATGAGCTACTACTACGAGACATCGAGCTAGATGCCATTTGCTTCTTCTTTGGTAATTTTACTACTCTTAATGGTCTAGCAGAAATATAAGAATATGTTAGGCTGTGGATATCGAAGACGAAAATGGGAAGTATCGATAGGAGTGACAACTAAAAGGAAGTTGAGATGATTTGATATGAGAATGGAAGCTGCAGTGTCTGCCTTTTTATAGGGATGTAAAAGTTTGAACTCGGGGTGCCTGCATAATTTCTCATTATTCTGTAGAATTATACTGATTTATTCAGTAAGGAATCGCAGTACGGAAAAAAGCAGTATGGTAAGAGCATCTCCTTATGTCAATCTTCCAGGTAATTCCGGAATACTTACTGGTTTTGAAAACTAGAACCATTTATCAGGTCTGAAAATTGCCTTCATATCCATGTTTTCATCTAAAAGTTGTCTTCATATCCATCTTCTTATCTAAAAATTGCAGTTTAACTAAAACTTGTCGGAGTTTAAAGAGTCAGAAAATGATAGAAGCTGAAGGAAATGTCTCTTTGAAACAACAATGCACATGAGTATCCATGGTAAAGATATCGAAGGACATCTTCCAAATGAAGGTTGCTATCGGCATCAGTAAGTTTGTATCTTTACTTCAGCTATGTATCCTTGCTCCTTTTCTATGATATTGTACTATATTCTGTTTTTAGTATATATACAGGTGGATACATATTTACATCTTAGATGGCTGTCGAGACATGTTTGGGACATCGATGCAAGTTGCCGGAATATATTCACACAAATCCTGGACAAACGACAAAAGGGTACGTAATGGTGATCATTAACTGAGTATGACTTTGAAAAATTGAGCAAAGGGGTCACTGTGAGCTACATTCTTGTGCAGATTCATTCAAGGAACTTATTGCATATAACTAGAGGCATGCAGTTGATTATATATACCTTCATCTTTAAAGTAGTTATTTTAATGGATGCGCGGTCCTCAAAAGTTGAGGAATCATAGATTTTACCTTACAAATATTAGTGCTTGTGGCGTAGAAACTCATTCGTGTTTACATGGCCTCTACTCACATTCCTATCTTATCTCTACAACAAAGTTCCCTAACTTTATTTCAGAGAATCCCTGAAATGCAATGGGGGGCTAAGTTTGTCATGAGAATAACAATAAAGGATTCGGATTCGGATTCGGATTCAAAGTGATCACCTGAACTCTTATTCTTAAACTAATGATAAATTAAAGGGGTAATTGCAGTAAACCACCATTATAATATCCCGTTTTGCAGTAAACCACCATTTTAACAACTAATTGCGAAATGAGTATATTATAATAGCTCCGTTATCAGAAAACCACCATTGACACTATTTTGTTAAAACTTCCGTTAGGTGCGTGTACACGTGAAAAATAAAATATTATTTTATATTTAAATCAATTACCGAAAATCACTATTATAATCACAGTTTTATGAAAAAACACCATTTTAACAACTTATTATCAGAATACTACCAATTGCACTGTTCATGCTAGATCAGAGGCTCATATGATAATTTTACTCGTTAATAAGTATCTAATAGCTACATAGTGCTTCAATTTAATCTCGATGGAAGTCAATGAAGAAAATAATGTTAGAAAATGCAAACGGAAACTCTTGTTTGAGAGTTTGTTATCAATGTTTAATGATTATCGACTGCATGGTTCAAATATAAATTATTTTCTCACTTTATCTTATGAAATATGATTTATTATATCACTACTTTTAAACTCTAATTGTTCTTTTATATTGATTTTAAAGATCGACTCTGAGCTAAAATATAATAGCTTCTCACCATACCCGCAACTACAAATATGTTTCCATTAGGTTTCGTGTCTAATATGGATTATAAATCAATAAACGAATATTGTCTTACTAATTAAAGATAGCCACAATCGTAGCCTCAACCTCATTCCCTAACGTTACCTATATATTCAGATGGTGGTTCTTGATAACTGGGATATTATAATAGAGTCATTTTGTAATTATTTGTTAAAATGGTGGTTTTTTGCAAAACAAGATATTATAATGGTGGTTTTTTGAAATTGTCCGAATTAAAGTTATATATTCACGTGCCGTATGGCGCGTGTTTTACAATTTCTAACGGAGTTGTGAAAATGATGGTTTTTTGATAACGTAGGTATTATAGTATACCCATTCCGCAATTAGTTGTCAAAATAGTGATTTACTGCAAAACGGGGTATTATAATGATGATTTACTGCAATTACTCTAAATTAAAACCTTTAATATACTATGAGCACAACATGATCCATTGTCGTCCAGTGGTTAGGATATCTGGCTTTCACCCAGGAGAACCGGGTTCAATTCCCGGCAATGGAATTTTTTTTAAACATTTTCCCTTTTTAGTATTTTTTGTGGTTCGATCTGAAAAACTCAGACTCTAGTTTAGACTTTAGAGTTAATTTAATTTTTCAACATGCGTCAAGTGAAACAAGACCAGTCGAGTCACATATTCAGTAGAAATCTTTCATTCCATTAATACATATTGTACACGAGAGTTGGTAACAGAGAATGGTTTTTGGTTCTATTAGGCCGACAGTTTTACATCCTAATACTTAAATGAGGCATTTGTGACCTTAAAGTCCTTGTAAAGCGCATTGATCTGCTCCTGCGGGTTTCAACAAGGAATGAGCGTGAGTGAAGAAATAAACTCATCACAAGTCCAAATGAAACAAACTAGCATTGGAATTTAGATGAATGCATTGCACATACCTTGTAGTATTTGAGCAGTTGTGGCCTCTTGAGCTTGAATGTTGGAGTTATTAAGTCTCTTTCCATGTCAAACGGCATTGGCTCCAAATGAATAGCTTTCAGCATTTCAAAGCCTCTTAGCTGCAATGCAAGAGTGTGTATCTCAGTTTAGTCGAGCAAAAGGAGTTTTATTTGAGCAGGTGCATGAGAGGAGGAGATTGATGAGTCTTACTTTGTGTTTCTGTCCTGTTGCATTGACTGCGTCTAGTATGTGCTTTTTGGCAACTGGGTTCTCACAAAGGGACTTGAAGTCTCCAGTTAAGTCATTGTTCCGTGCCCATTCCTCTAGAGGAGCTCTTTCTGGCACTGCCACTGCAACTAGGAAGGACTCGAAGCTGTTCCCATAGACCCAAATCTGCAGGACAAAGTAGAATGCTGAGAACATGTGACGAATAGTATAAAGTTATACACCAAGGATCTGAGCTGAGTTGCTTACAGATGATATTAGAGGGCATTGCGAGTAAGCTCCTTCAACGGTCTCCACTGATACATACTCTCCTTGTGATAGCTTAAAGATATTCTTCTTCCTGTCGATGATCCTCAAAGACCCATCTGGTTGCCACTCTCCAATGTCACCTACAAGCATTCTCATTAGCGTCTAGTAGAGTCAAAAAAATTATGGGAGGTATGAGGGACTTCAGTGATCAGTACCTGTGTGGAACCATCCATCAACCACAACTTCATCAGTAAGGTCCTGACGCTTGTGGTAGCCAGAAAACAAAGTCTTTCCCCTCAGGCAAATTTCTCCTCGTGGCACGTCAGAGAGTGCATCATAGCCCATTTGGGGAACTGACTCGACTCGGGCTTCAATGGTTGGCATAGGCACTCCTACAGTCCCAACCATAGGCCACACATTGGCTATTGACGTGAAGCAGCCCCCACAGCTTTCCGTCAGACCTGTTATTAGATATTTAGCCGAGACTCAGCAGTATGAAACACACATCTGAAACAAAAGCCAAAATTATATGAGGCATCAAAGACTGTACCATATCCTTGTGACAGGATTGAGCAACTGGTGACCCTGAAAAATTCCTCTACATGTCTTGGCAGAGGTGCAGCTCCAGATAACAATACGCGGACTCGTCCTCCTAGTCCTAGTTTGATCTGTGATTGCCATAGTTAGTCAAGTGGCAAAAATTTTGAGATCCATTAAATTGTTCACAGAATGTGGATTGATACTCACCTTGTCGAAAATTAGCTTATCAAGCCGAGGAGCTGCCTCATGCTGCATCAGTCCCTTCTCCAAGTTGCCTAGTTTACTTTCAAAAGTTAATCAAGCAATTCAAATTTTAAAAATGGAACAAGCTAAAGAAGATGCCGCATGATCTCTAAGCAGAAACTTACTAGCTATGCATAGTCAAACAATGTTTTCCTCAATGTGCCTCCAGCAGCAATTTTATTATTCATTCCTTCATGCAGAAAAATATAAATTCAGATTCATATCCATAAAACAGGAAGAGAAAGACAAGCTGGAGCTCTTCTTTATACCCATGTATATGCGTTCAAAAACTCGGGGAACTCCGCAGAAAATAGTTGGCTTAAACTCCTGGATGTCATCAATCAAGTACCTAACGTCCTGCAGCCATTTCAGGAACTCAGTTATTCATGATTTGGCAAGCAACTTGAAGTTGTGCAGCCAAATGCACTCAAGAAAAATAGGTAACTGTATAGTCAGGTCATGATCTTACTCCTTGCCAGAATCCAATAGAAGCACCCTTGTAAATGCAGTAAGTCTCCATTATCTGATCAAATACGTGCGCCAGCGGAAGAAATGAGAAGTACGAGTCCTCTTCGGAAGCCTGCAAAGTCAAACAATATGTAACCTGAGACCTCAAAAAGGATCAATTTTATATGCTTAATTAGTTCAACTGGTCTGAATCAGAATGGTAATGTAAAGAATTTATTACCTCTTTATCTGTTTCACTGAGTAGCTTATCCACAGCCAGCACTTCTGCAATGATAGCTCCACTGGTAATGATTACACCCTTTGGCTCTCCTGTCGTCCCACTCGTATACATTATGGTGCTAATGTCAGTCTCGTGTTTTGGAGGAAGCTCGCAGTCCAAATTTCCCTGAAAAATAAGTATCGCGAGGTTAGAAGTCAATTGCTTTACAGCTTAAAATTTTCGAGTCTCTCACCATTTGAAGAAACTCATCCCAAGAGTAGCAAGATGCACCATGCTCTTCAGCTTCTTTCTTTTGGGCATCTGTTGCTTGCGAAAAGCTGACAATGGCTGATCATAGAAAAAGGGTAATATCAGTTTCTGACTGACCTTCAGGGTCATTTGGATTCATACTGGAGTACACTGTAAAAGAGTAAACCTACTTTTGAGGTATGAGTTGCACCTTGGCAGGCATGCCAGAATCTGCGCAAAAATATAGCATCAGCTAAGGCACTACCCAGATGGTATAATCTATGAACAAGAAATAAAAACATACAGATGAGATTTTGGTATCTTGAACAAACGCAATGGAGACTTCAGCATGATTGATAATGAACTCGACCGCATTGGCACCTTCAAAGCCAAAAAGAGCTTCAGTTAGAAAAAAATGATGCAAGACTGACAGGCATGAAAATTGTAGCTGACTTACCAAGACTGTCATAGAGCGGCACATAGGATATAGCTTGACTATTACAAGCCTGCATTAGAAGAAAACAACTAATGTTCGTTAATCTTCAACCTCGGCAATTTGTTCAAAATGTGGGCAGGGGAAGGGAGTCATGTGTACCTCCATGGCGATGATCCACTCTGATGTATTAGACCCGTAGATACCACATCGGCCACCCTACACAACAAAATGGTGAATGTGTGTGAGGTAACTGTGTAATGAATATAATTTCCATAAGGACTTGGTTTATGAGATTTTCTTTAACTTTGCTAAAAAGAAGTGTGCTACAAATGTATACTGTTTTCACTTACTGGAGTGGCGCCACAGCTTCTCATAGCGGAGCCAATGCGGACAGCTGCATCATGAGCTTCTTGATATGTTTGCCAAGTATACGGGCCACCCTGTAACTGAATATAGTTAGATAGCTGAAATTTACTTGTCGGCATGGGAAAAAAGGATGAACAGAAGAATACCTTCCCATCGACTTTCTGGCGTCTCCCTAGCATGTGATTTTTCGGATTTTTCTTGGCTGCATTGCTGCCAGAAAACACATAAGGGTTAACTGCATTAGTACTAGAACAACAGACATTGAATCAAAATGTCTCTTTCAAATAGTTTTAACCCTCATTTACATTTCACCCGATCTATCAAGATCATCGACATTTTCAAGGACACCATTTTATTGTAGAAGAAGTTAAAAACTAAGCAAGTAAAAGCAGCATTACCTGAATAAATCCCAAGGAGACGCAAGCCCTTTAGGCACCTCAAGCAACCCATCTTTAGCATAAATACACCTGTAAACAGGTCCAGCAGATGGTTTCCTCTCAGTTGCAGGTCTACCCTCTTCAACTTTTACAGTGTAGCTCCCCATCCTTCTCTTCTTCAACTTCAAATTTCAGCTCTCCAGTATTGCCAAAGTCTGATGAAGAAAGCAGAATAAAGAAATGAATCCTTTTGTAATGAAACCACATAATGAATGAGAGGAGTTAGTTGAGCTTGCATAACTGCAGCATTAATTTCTTAGGCTCTACAACTCTGCAATTATTTAATAAATATTATCTAATACCTTCTTAGGAGGCTTTTTATTGTGATAATGCCATGTTTGTCCATCTGGGCTGGCATTGCAGATGATGCCCCATTAATTAAGGTAGCTGAAGCTGCACAAAGTTAGGTGTAACTTGATCCTGAAAGTCTGCAAATCTCCATCAAAACAGTACATCAGTTCTTCAGGACACAAACCTCCAACCAGCACTACATGTTACAATTATGTCATCACAGACTTCTAACGAAAAAAAGTTATATATGCTGCAAGATATTTTCAACATAAGCGGTGAAACGCTACAAGTTGGTCTATTCCATGGAAGCTAAAACTTCATCCTAGACGCGTTGTGTTATCGGTAATGACTTATTGAGTGACACAAAATAGTCTGAAAACATTAAGTATATACCTACTATCCATTTTCTCAGCTCTTCAAGCTCCCATTAATGGCCGTGGCCCCCTTCATTACATTCCAGCACAATTAATGGCAGATCATAACTCACAATGCATCAGAATCAGACTCTAGAGGATATATATACATTATTCAACAATGCATAATGACAACCTTTTTAAGGTAAAAATGACAGGTAGGTATTAACACTGAGGCACATGAGACTTACATTAGGACCTGGAATTTGCTGCTAAAGAGTTTGCACGTCAACTTCGAGATTTCCAAAGTTCAGAATGAAAATCTTCACTGGCTGTTTTCTGCAACATAAAGGAAACAAAACAGGCCTCGGTGGAAAATTTTAAACATCAGGAAATTTGAATTAAACAAATATGTAGATCATTAATCGTATACTTATGCTATAAAACTGTTACACTGGGAAAGCTTGTTGATGGAAAGAATGTGAAATAATCACCACTCGAAAATAACTTAACAAGACTAAACTATACAGAGACTGGAGGCATATTGGGAATGGTTGTGAGGCTAAGATACCAGTTCCTTTGAAAAGAGGTAACGAAATGAGAAGTTGTGAGGGATCCATTGGATGTTCTTCCATAACTTGGCACGCTGTCTTTGCTTAATGCTTTTTCTGAAAGAAGTCGGTAAGAATGGCTCAAGAAACTCCATAAATCCAGCAGCATTTAGGCCACAATCCTTGGAAAATAATTCAAGGGTCTTTGGCAGAAGAATCTTGTGCTCCTTGTGTACTCTTAGTGCTAGTTGTACATAGTCATCTTTAGCCGCTTCTAGCTCCTGGTATACTCGTACTGGTGTGTATACTCTAACCTGAAATAATTTCAATGGTAAAAGCAGATACTATTAGTTTACAACTTCAGTGCTTCATGCCAAAAAGTCATAGGAAGCAAATAAGCAACTTATTTAAGCAATGGGCATACTGCAGGATCGGAATGGCTTCCAGCACAAAGGGCAAAGTGTAACAAAGGTTCTGTATGGTCAATTGCAAACAGTCGTCGTGGATCGTTCACTTTGAATTTTGTCTTTGGGAAGAGGAAGGAATGAAGCCACTGAAAAGAAGATTAACGTAGATGTCAGCCTAAGATCAAACTAAGCTGAATGTAGAATGCTCGCAACGGAAATGGAATTACTTGTCCTGGGCGAGGCAAGCGGCATCCTAGAAGCGACCTTTGAATCATTTCCACATTTATTGTCTGGCCACCAATGGTATAAGCAGCCTGGATCAAAAACAACTCTTAAGAACTTGATTTGATAGGAAAGCACATTTTCATATCTCAGAGTAGCTTGGCCACTAATTATTTTGGAATTCATGTAGCTCACCTTGAGAACCAAAGACATCCTTTTCAAATTATTTTCTGGTACACCATAGACTAAGAATGCCTGCAAGGACAGAAGCAGTGGTGGTTCATCAGCTAAGGGATATCAGAAAAAGAATAAAAGATGTTAGAAGTCGAGTATTTCTATACATGCATAACTAGTGCATTGTGCACATTTATCCAAAAAGCTAGTTTTTGCTGGTGTTTCAACTTCATTGGATCGACCTTATCGCAGCCGTAGAACTAGAGCCCTGAAAACAGATGCTATGTGTGAGTATAATAAACCAACAATTTGTATGAAATCAGATGAATAAATGGTTGCCTGAATCGCTGAAGCATGGGATCGATGTCTCTAAGCTTTTCACTCTCCCGGCAAATGTTCTTCACTTCTATCATTGAGCAGTAAGTTCCACTGAACCTCAACTTCTCTTTGACAAGTGAATTCTCCAAATGGGATCCCAAAGATTGAGCATTCCACATTTCAGTGGCATTCTCAGGAGAGAACTGGTCCATAGCGGATGATGAGAAGGAGAATGGAGAGCATCGATCATGATCGTTCAATGGAGGTTCGGCAAGAGTGCAATAAATCACTGAAATGCACTTGATCATCTCTTCAGATAGCCAGTTAGGTGTCTCTGGAACATTGACAACCTGGATACTGCAGTCTGTAAATTCACAATGCTTGGCATGGTTGATACCACCTGAAGTCGCTTCCTGAGCCTGTTGGCCAAAACATATCAATAACAATAAATTTGTTTGGCAAGTCTAATAATGCCATCAAAGAGTATATAACCCAAAACCCACATAGGCATGTTAGTTTACCTCAAAAAAATACAAGGGAAGAGACTGATCAGATCTTGCAGTCTCAGCTACAACCCGCTGAATCGTTTTAACAGCAAAATGCTGAGAGAGTGAGGAATGTGTGCGGTTGATACTTGAATCCAGTATCTTCTGTTCTCCCCAGTTCTCAGTTCCTTTCTTTTCTGAGTTCTGGAGTATTGAACCATCTAACATTTCCTGCTTATTTACTTTGGTTGTCTTGATACCCCATCACAGCGTTCTGAAAGAAATCTAGCAGAGTTGAACTGCATTTCTAGATCCTTGTTACGCAATGATGAAATATGTTGATCAGCATGACGGCAAGAGAGACTGAGCTTAGCATCTTTGGCCGTCTTCACATCCTTATACTCGATGTGTTCTGAGAATAATTTAGGAGATTTTGGCTGATACTCATATTTATCAGACATTTCTAGAAACTTCTGATCAGCAAAGTGGCATGAGTAGTTTAGCTGATTATCTCCTCTACTAATATCCCTTCCTGTAGCTTCTGACAAGAACCTTGCAGATGTTGACTGAATCGCTGTGTCATTGTTATACATATGTGAAACTTGTTGATCGAATTTCTTCCGGTACAGAGAAAGAAGATGTTGCTCCAGCTGCATCACTTGCATCTCCAGTGATGCGATTTCATTGATCAAATCCTCTGCAGGCTTTACGCAATAACAAAAGTCAAATGAATTAGTCGAGGGCGTTGCAGGACATGTTTTTTCAATATGAAAAATAGAGCCCAATTCAAGACTATTGGTGCTTGTTCTATACTTTAACTAGTTACTACCTTTTGCTGGTCTGCTCCACAAGCTTCAACTTTGGGGGATTGCACTTTCAAAGATTCGGGGATATGGGTTTGTTGTCCCATGCCCTGCAATCAAGAAAATTCACAAAACAATATGAATATACTAGCTATAACAGAGACAGCCCAGAAGAGTGTAGCTTAGCTACAGCAAAAACAATTAGCAAATCCCTCTGTTTTTGCTGGAAAGGATGAACCTTCTCAACCAGTTTTTTGCCTAAGAAGGAGCTGCGAAAATGCACTCCTTAATATCCTTCGCCAAGTTTTTCTATCTGGTGCATCACTGTCAAAATCCAACCAGAAGCCAAACAACTGAGTCAACGGGGCAGGACAGACATTCTTTCAAACTTGCTAACGCACCTAAAGACCTACTGGTCTTCCTAAAAGCTCAAAATTGTTATCAGGGAATGATCACATTTTTGACAACTTATGGTTTCAGCAATGTTAGAATCACAAAAAATGGAGAAATGAGAAACCGAACCTAAAACCCCTTTTGTGTTTGGGGGCTTTATCCTCCATGAACTTCAATAATGGCTTCAAGGAGCTACCCCAACTCATTCCATCCCTATTCATAACTACACAGCCAATGGCTTCCACCTACTTTTCAACTATCACCACCACTCAGAAAGGCATCAACTTCTGTTGAAAATCTTGGCACTGAACAGAACAATGAAAATGGAAAACAAATCACACACAGCCTGCAGACAAGTGCATTTATTATAATAACAAGGGATCAGTGTCCACACTACACCACAAGCAAACAAAGATGAGGAAAGTGAGAGATCAAACAAACCCACCTGGATTTTTCTCATATACTAGTGGGTTTTGACAAATACCCAGATCATAAGCTTTAAGCAGCTACCAGTACTACCAATCTATGCCTCAAAGTCAAAGACCTCAAACATCATCAAGCCAACATATACCCACACTAAAGAAAAAATTACTAACCCTCTTCTCAGTGGGGTCTTCTTTTTCACCAACCTTTAAAAAGCTTTTTCTTTTCTTTATGAGGGAGGGGGTGTATGAAAATACAAGGCAGCAAATAAGGCCCTGTGGAGCTTTCAATTGATTGGGAAAAGTGGCACTAGGAAATTGACATCATTAGATGACAACAGCAATGTAAGCCAGCTTGTGCAAAAGGCTTTATTTATAGTTTCTTTTTTCTTGGATCCCTTTGACTCTAGCCAACTTTGTAGTCAATTTTGTTTCTATGAAAAAGTTGAACCCTCTCTTCTTTCCCTTCTATCTTGTCACCTCATTTCATTACCACTAATTCAATCCCTTTACAGTTCATCAGATTTTGAGTGTAAAATAAGCTTATGGGTATCAATCATTTAGTAAAATTTCCTCAATTTCCCCTCCAAGAATCCCTCCTTGATTCACTCTAATAATCAAAATGTGATAGCCTGATCAATCTGCTACAGCAGTAAAATTCAATATCAACACTGTTACTTTGGTTTATGGGCAGATCTGGCTTTTGCAACCTTTTTGCTTGAGCAGTTGAGCAAAGTCTAGTAATAGCATAAAGGTCACATAAGGAACTGTGCACCTAATGGAAGATGGGTGAGTGAGTAAAAATGGGAAGAAAGGTAAAGCAGAGGCCTCAAAAGGGATGAAAGTTGAAAGGTCAAAGCAATTTAAAAGCTATGCATGCAAATATGCAATAGGTATGTTTGCATGATAATGTCTGGTGGAATGATCAGTGTCTGAATGACAATAAAGTATATCCATGGAACCAAAAACATTCATCTCCCTTGAAATCTGCAGCAACAACAATGAATAACTGGCCATGCAAAAGGAAAAGGTTGCAACTTTTACCTTTTTCATGTGGTGAGGAGTTCAAGCCCAATCATGCTGCCCTCTAAGCCTGTAAAATGAAGAACAATAACAACACTGACATGAAACATTGTAAGAAGTTTCTTATCTGATTTTTTGGACAATAGTTGTAAATTAAATGAATGATTAGGATTTCGAATGAGAGTTAATAACCCTGGGGAACATTTGTGTTTTCGAAGTACATTCAAAGGTTTCATAGCATTTTTGAAAGCTGAGGAAACTTCAAATAAACATGGGAAGCTTTGATTTCCTGCATTGAAATGAGGTAATCTTGTTTAAACCCGTACTAGAATAACTAAAACAAACTTCAATGACATTGAATTTAGCAGTAGTGACAAGAATCTTCTTTTCTAAGTAAAGTGCAGAGATTAAGTCATTACAAAGTGAAGTAGATGACAAAGAAAAAACATATGCACATGGGGTTAATGTCTATCTGACTATACAAATATTACAGAGGTCAATTATCCGTTCAATAGATTTATTATATATTCAAGTTTGAAGTTTAGTGTACACTGAACACTGAACAGTGGGAGCTTTGATATTATAAACTGCAGCGCAGCAAAAGCCGCATACTTCTCCTATGTTGCTATTGTATTTGTTCGTAGAAATTTAAAATTTAAATGTAATAATATTGATAATTCATTGACGTGTGAAGCCTATATCCATTGTTTGCACATATGCTATAAGATATCTGTGTAAACAGTCACGGAGTACTAATGTAATGTATAGACAACTAGGCAGAAAATAAATAATACTACTTACAATGTCAAAATTCCACACCTTTGTAACTGAGGACAGTGCAAAACAAGCTGCTCAGCCAGTGTATGAATCGGACGGCACTGTGGCACACATGATTTAATGCCACAGCTGTTGTAAGTTGTAAAATTTGCCACAGCTTTTTCGGTGATGTGGCCTTGAATTAGTTTAGCAGAGATCTTCAAGGAAGAATGGTCACTTAGATGGTTTTCAAATTCATGTTTCTGCATCAGCAAAAAAAACCATTAGTTTGATTTTAAGAAACGATCAATCTCGACAGAGCCACAATGTGAAATAAAAAGGATGCACTGCAAAGTGCAAACAGTATCAAATGGTGAATATTGTCTTTGTCCCTAGAATATAAAAAACGTGTGCAATGAACATCGCTGACGGTGACAGTGTACTATCAGCAATGATGCAAATCAATTATAGTTCAATGAAGACAAATTTTGTAGGCGCGGTCATGTGAATAATTAATGCAATGAGCATGGAAGGGGTGCTTTGAGGATCACAAATGAAGTAGAGGTTTGGCTTTCTACTCGTAGTCTATAATGATCACGAGATTCTTGTTGGTACAACTTAGCGGACAATAGTTTGTAGATACATTAAAACTTGCGGAGAGCTGAAGCTGACACAACGATAAGTAAAGTTATACATTGAGTAGTATTTGGGAAATAAACTCGAGAAGTCAAGATTTAGATAAGAAATATATTAAAGAAGCAAGTTTCACGCATAATTCTAAACCACAGATCAATTGATTGTTGGTGTGAGAATTAGGGTTAAATAGTAACATGATATTCACCTTTCTTTTCATCAAACCTCTTTGTTTTTGGCAAGCGCATTCTCTCAATAAGAAATGGCCACAACAGCGACTCCTCATAGAACAAATGTTCTGATATGGGCATTGGGCAGCACAGTAGCGTGCGCCAAAGAAGAGCTTCCAATACACCCAGAGGCTCTTTCCTGAACTGGAACTTGGAATCAATCCAGATATAGCACCTTGCATGTGGAAATAATTAATGGCTATCAAGCATCTAATGATATTCCCATCGAGACATTTATACAAAGAAAATTCTTAACAGGGTTAACTTAAACACTTTATGGGCATTCTCCATCAACCAGAACTGTCCAACATGAAATTGACAATTCTGGAAAGATGTCCCCTCTTCTTACCTTTGGCATTTCGCCATTCAGTGCTACTACCTACTGGTCCACGACTCTTTGGAACTTCCATTTATTAATCATATGGTCCTCACTTATCCCGTCCACAGGACTCTTGATTGGTAATAGTTGGTATCATTCCAGAAAACAATGTAACATACCGACGCCTGTACTTGTGAATGTTATTATCTTCCTCAGTGTCTTGAATCCAACATCTTCCAAGTACAGCAGCCTGAGTTTGTCATATTGGATATGTTTGCTGATATGATACTCTCTTTTCTTCAATACATGTTACTATAGTCTGTAAATAAACTCACAAAGCTGCAGCATTCAATCCAGCACTCGAGTCCATTTTACATAGAGTATACAAAACATCTATACAACTGAAACATAGCGTTCAAAAGGATAAAGGGTCTGCGCATGAGAGCATAATCCCTTCCGTCCGCTGCATTTTCGATTCCGTTCGTCGCTTCTTAAACCCTAAATCCCCAAACTGAGTTAAGGTCTCCTAACTGAAGTTTACTGCTGAGTTCCTACTTTATCTAAGTTTCAAATATATTTTCATTAATCATATTTTCCAGTAAAAATTAATTATTTATAAAGTGAAAGCTTCTAGCAGGACATGCATGTTTTAGTAAGACGGAAGGACATGATCTCAGCCGTTGATTTTTATCAATCCAACGGTTCATATTGGTAACCGTCAATCACTAACTGCTCATATTTTTTGCAAATCCAACCACCCAATTAATTACAAACCAACTTTAATCTCAACCGTCTAATTAATTAAATCAACGGCTAAGATTACGTCCTTGAATCTCATAAAATTTACATGTCTATCTAGAATCCGGATTAGGATCCCATGCTGCCTACAACATTTTGCAGTCAAACTTAAAACGACGTAGTTTTAAACACTATCAATCAAAACTGCGTCGTTTTATAAAGGGTTCATTAATTTTGAAATTGGGTTTTAGAAAAACTACGTCGTTTTAAATTACTTCAAGTTAAACTACGTCGTTTTAAGTTTATAATTTAAAATTCAAATTTTGAATATTGGCTGTATATGGCTGTAGGCTGTACAGGATCCGGATCCCTAGAATCCAACTCAATTTATCTAAATTCATACTTTATACTTCAAAATTAAAAACATTTTAAAATTCATTCTAATTACAAACCAATCAATTATTTGAGAAACTTATTACTAGCCTTAGTTGGGTGAAATATATTTAATTATCTATCATATAAAGTGTCAATTATTTTTTGAAGTCATAATTCATCTCCCAAAATACTCCTGATTTTATAATACATAAAAAATAAAATACATAAAAATACATAAAAATATTTCATTTAGTTATTATCTACTTTAACAAGATTAGTATTAATACATAGAAAAACCTGTGCTACTTTCTAATATATTTGCATTTAAATATGTACTTGTGAATGATATTTATGAATTAATATATAATAAAGTATTTTAATTAGTGTCATAATTAGTGTATTTAATAAAAATAGCAGGGGTACAATGGGGATAGGAAATGTGACTTCATTTTGTAAGCGTCAATACCACCCTTCCCGCTTTATATATATAGTAGAGATCAGATTTTTATAAGACAAAGAGGTTTTGTGAAACGATAAGACAAGATATTAATGTTGATTTTGATAACCTAACGGTTGAGTTTAATTATTTTTAATTAAACACAGGACGATTGAAAATATTATTATTAAATCTCATTCGTTAGATTGAGAAAATGAACAAATAAACTAATGTCATAGCGTCTCACAATTATTTAAGTGTAAAACATGAAGCTTTTCGTACTTAAACAAATATAAAATATATATAAGTGCACAAATGTGCACCAATAAACTAGTTGGAATTGAAGGAAGAAACAAATTTACCCTAATCACGGTGGTAAATTAGAAAAAAGTGAAGGTGAGAAGTTAATAAATGAAAACAGAAAAAGTGTCAAATGAATAATTGAATAAAAAAATTAATTTAACTGATAGAAAATGATAAAAAAAAGTTAAATCAATAAACATTGATTTTGTTTCCACAGATAATGTGAATATAACTATTTTTTATTAAGCGAATAAATAATTGTTGAGTGATAATAGTCTGATTTTGAAAAACTGGAAAGCCAATCTTCTTGACAAACCTATTGACCGAAGCTTGTAGTAGCTTACAGCTTTCTAGCTTTCTGATGTTTATGTCTAAAATCCATGCTTACCAGAGCTGCACTTATAAGTGCACACTGATATGGTTTTACCGTACTGGCAAAACGCCTTGGGCGGTGGGGGAACCCATTAGTTCGCTATGTTTTCAAAGAAACTGTGAATGTCTTTCTAGATACCTCAAACCAAAGAGATTCTTGACATTTGAATACGAATAGAATTATTTACCAACAGCTGAGAAACAGTCTGCTAGAAAACCATACAAACCACATAATGTGCGCCTTAGTGAAACTAGAACTGAACATATGTGTTTCATTTGCATCAAGTACCATCAACATAGGGACCATGGCAGAGTCTTGATTAACATTCACACCCAGTTGAACGCTGCTGGCTGCTGCCTGCAACGTCAATTGTGTCCGGAAAGTATCTGTACAATTTAGAGATGTGAAGGTCAGTGTTAACAGCATCTTTTATAGCTATATTTCAAAGCATAAGCATATGATTGATTATAAAGCTTACATCTCTTCCTCCTCTCCGCTTTTGAGGGCATTCATGGCTATACACTGGAATGCTTCTTCAATGTTGATTCCCTCCTTAGCGGAAGTCTCAAAGTATGGGATGTTACCTTTTGATGCGCACCAAGCACGAGCCTTCTTTTCTGATACCTGAAAAATCAATAATTTCAACATATCAGTAGCAGTACAATGGAAGCAAAGAATAAGGGTGCTCTAACAAGAGTAACATATAGCATACCACTCTACTGTTTCCACCATCCAAATCAACCTTGTTCCCTAGAACAACAAATGGGAAGTTATCTGGATCTGAAGGACTCGCCTGGAAAATACAAGTGCAACACAACCTTCTTAGGTTTACATTATGTAAGAAGCTGAGTACTTAAAAGTTAGAACGCCGTGTATCAAGTTATAAGATACATCTACAGGATGATGTGGTCAATTTGAGTTATCTCGTGTTTGTTAATGGAAGATATATCTAGTAAAAATATAATACAAACACTGGCGGAGAACAGGATTTGTGGCTGACTGCTTAAAAGAATATTCACAAAATCATGTGCATAACAATATCAAGGAGGGCGTAAGAGACAAGAAAACAGACAAACATGAGCATTATGCATCATGTCAACCCACCATACTCAACTGCCTACTATAGAGGAATGTAAAATTGAATGATACCTGAATAAGGAACTCCTCTCTCCAGTTGTTCAGATTCTCAAAAGACTTCATTACATTTACATCATACACAAGGACACAACAATCAGCCCCGCGGTAAAATGCAACCCCAAGACTCTGGAATCTTTCCTGACCAGCGGTGTCCCAAATCTATCATAAATACAAATAAAATTACTGGCGAACTCACATTAAACTATTTTATAATGGAACGCCAATTGTTAAAACTAATGTTTCCGAACCCAAAAACTACTGCAAAAAGATACGAATGAATAAATTCTAACGTCTTTAGGATCGAATTAAAAGGATATCTATAAAGGCGATTAAAAGTCATCAAAAAACCATTTCTTGATATGAAATGACTCCACTAATCCCTTTTGAGTTATCACTATCAGTACATGTGATAATGAAAAAGACATTTGTTTTTGCACATAACGAAAAAAACTTTGATCCAGCAAACCATGATCAAGAAACACCTTACGGACAAGGCCTGACACTAATAATTATACACTTACTTGCAAAGTGAAGAGCCTGTCTTCAAACTGCACTTCCTTTGTCAAAAAATCCGCCCCAATAGTTGCTTTATACTGATTGCTGAACTTTTTATTAACATATCTAAAAGTATTTGGTTAAAGAACAATGACAACACCGTTATCTTTCTAGATAAATGACATCGAATTCGATACACGCTTTCGATGATGCTTCTTTCAATCAGGTTACATTACCACATTCCATGCACAAAGTATCGAAATCCAAGAAACTACGTATAACGGAAAAAATCTACCATACAAAGGATACTGGTTCATCAAAGAGGTCTTCCCCACCCTGCAAAACGATAACAAACACCCAATTAAACAACATCTGATTTCAAAATGAGCACATCACAAAGCAAGCCCTAAATTGAAAACCCAATCTCCCTTAAACAAGAAAGCTCAAATCTTAGACCCGATTCTACACTAAATTTCCCAAATTTCAACATCAAACAACCAAGGCAATCAATCAAGGTTTCCCAATTGACTTGAATCCCCGATCAATCTTCCGAACCCCCAATTCGAATCTGACCCAGATCGGATCTCGACCTAATTGAAACAACATTTTAGCGGCAACAGAATTCGTTTACCGATTAAAAGATGTGAAATTGTTCTCACCCGCTGTCGCCGAGGATGATGACCTTCAAAAGCGTTCTTCTCCTGGAAGGCATTCTCGTTCGATATCTGCGATGCGATTGAAGGATAGAGAGAGAAAGTGACCACCTGAAATACGACGACTCTTTTCGTATCCCAAACCTTCCAGTCCTGCGCCAACCTGTATTTGACCAACAATTAAAAAATATTAATATTTATTTGTAATTTATTTTTAAGTTATTTTATTATACGAAAGAGATGGACAAACCCCAAGGCGTGAGTACTTGAATCTAGGCATTGCCATTAGGCCCTGGGCCGAAAAAAGCTCATGGGCCGGCCCGAAGCCCATCCAAGCACAGTCCTGTCGAACCCATCCAAAGCCCGATCGAAGCCCAGCCCAATATCGGATAGGCCGGGCTTGGGCTTTGGGCCCGGCCCACCGGCCCGACCTATTGGCCCATCTCGCAAAGCCAGATCTTACCGTACTAATATTTCGAACAATAGAATAGTTGAATAAATATAAAAAAGTCATACTATATAATATATTTTACAAACTCTTTAAATTTAACATTTATTTAAATTTATTTGTATATTCTTATTTTCTAAATTAATATTTTTTCTATTGAAGTCGTATTATCTCAATATATTTAAAGATATATTCATTTGTTCTTTGAACTTTATCTCATTCTGTTATAATAAACCTTAAAAATACAATAAAAATGAGTTAAAAAATAATGTGACATAAAAAATATCTTTTTAAAATTGATATTTCAATTATTATGTATTTTTTATTATTTAAAAATTATTTAAAAATTATATTTTAATTAAAATTTGAAATTTGAACGGGCTTGTGGGCTGGGCTCGGGCTTCATTATTTTTACCAAGCCCGGCCCGGCCCGATGAATAGTGATAGGCCTTAAATATTAGGGCCGGGCCGGGCCGGGCTCGGGCTTCAAGTTTTGGGCCGGGCCGAGCTGGGCCGGGCCGGGCCGAATGGCATTGCCTACTTGAATCTATGAGAATTACTTTCTGAGTACGTTCAATTACGATTCATCCCTTAGCCTGTGATCTCTGCGATTCTCTTATTTGATCGTTGAATCAATTTAATTCAACGGATTTGCACTTTTGCATTTTTGTCGTTTAGTGCACGTTTTTTGTCGTTTTGCGGATGCACAAATGCATTTTTAAATGTGCATATAGTTAATTTAAAAGTGCAAATAATTGAGATGACAAAATGCACGTATGCATTGGGGTCGCAAAGGAACCGAACCCTTAATTTCTTTACAAGACACGATGATATTATTTCAATCATTAATTTTATTAATCTGATCATTGATATTAAGTTTGTTTAATTAAATTGTTTGATTGAATTGGCAAAAAATACATGTAGTTATATTTGAAAGTTATTTGCAAAAATTCTACTTGAATAAACTCTATTTATGGATTGAGTTCTAGGATGTGAGACTGAATGACAAATCTCAACTGTTGATTTGATTAATCCAACGGTTGAAAGTATTGTTGAGTTTTGAGCACTTGAATTTGTAAAATACACGATTGGTTGAATTTGACAGTTATTTTTAGTTTAAATTTTGTATGTTGAATTGATGAAAATCAACAATTGAAAAATGTCCCACAATCCACAAAAACATATATGTCCTTCTTAAACTATTCCCTCCATTTATTTATTACAAGTAGAATTTTCACCTCTTAATTGGTGGAAATTTTGATGTATGTTTGATGGAAATGAATCAAAACGACTTCGTTTTCAAAAAATAGACAAAATAATATAAATCGATAGTAAAAATGTCAAAATTATTATTAAACTCTTAAATATTAAAACAAATTGAAACTCAAAAGAATCGAATAATAAGAGAGAAGTACGAGATGAAGAGATGTTGAGGGTTGAGGGGTGAGGGGTGAGTGTTACCTTCACCCCTTCCTCCTTTTATATCAAACGTCTGGTGACACCAAGCTTTCAACAGGTCGACCTAGATCGTTACCAAGTGTTCATGTTGGGATTGGATAACAAAACGATCTTAAATTTTTTTTGACAACAATTTCGTGGACGTTCAAGGTTGGTTGTTACTAATGGAAAATAGGGTATCAGAGATTGAGATGTATCGAAATCTTGCCGGAGTTGAAAATTAATGCCAAAGCTCACGATCAACAATCAAAATAGTTTGATGACGCAAACACCTCATCTCAAAACTGCCAGCAAATAGATCTGGATAAGTATTCCAGGATATGCTGATGAGTTGCTCATCACATGACAGTTTATCACTCTCAATGAGCCCCCTCATGTTCATTTCGGAAAAAATTTAAAGTAAAGTGTTCCAATATTGAAAGTGAAGAAGCGAGCTTATCTTCAAAGAGAGCCGAATACATATATCTATATCGTCTTATTGTCTTTTGATCAAAGTTGGATTTCACATCTGACTTATCGAGAGGCAAACGGTTCTGCATTTGTCATTGCCAAACATGCTTATTATCACAGATGGTGCTAGATCAACCTAGACTTCCTGTCTTAGATTATAGGATTTACGTCTTGTGTTCGAAGTCCTCTCTATACTGTATCCAGTGTTTGTTTAACGTCAAAAAATATTTGATGCAACAACAAATGTAAAAAATGATTCACACAATACTTTGTTTTTTTGATAAGACACAATATTATGTTATTTGCGATTCGAAATATAAGGGCATCATTTGTCCTGATCTTTAAAAAAAGGATTATTTACAGTAAACCACCATTATAATAGTGTATTTTGCAGTAAACCACCATTATATCAATTAATTACTAAACAAGTATATTATAATTCTTTCGTTATTCAAAAACCACCATTATATCAATTAATTACTAAACAAGTATATTATAATTCTTTCGTTATTCAAAAACCACCATTGACACTGTTCCGTTAAAAACTTCCGTTAAGTGTGTGTACGCGTGACAATAAAATATTATTTTAAATTTAAATTAATTAACGAAAACCACTATTATAATCTCGGTTTTACGAAAAATCACCATTTTAATAACTAATTATCAAAGTACTACCAATTGTACTGTTCATGCTAGATTAGAGGCTCATACGATAATTTAACTCGTTAATAGGTGCATACTAGCTACATGATGCTTCAATTTAATCTTGATGGATGTCAATGAAGAAAATAATGTTAGAAAATAAGTCATGTTTGAGAGTTTATTATCATTGTGTAATGATTTTTGACAGTCCGGATCAAATGTAACTATATAAGTAATTTTCTTCGTCTTATCCCTATGAAATATGATTTATGTCACTACTTTTAAACTCTAATTGTTGTACTATACTGATTTCTTAACGGTTCAATTCCATGCCACATATATAACGGCTTCTCACCGCACCCGCAACTGATAATATGCTTCTATTAGGTTCCGTGTCTAGTGTGAATCATAAATTGATGAACCA
>QZGG01001363.1:0-68225 GCA_006409495.1 Sedum album | reverse complement strand
CGCAGGCAACTTTTCAGTTGATAATCCCAATCATCCCACAAAGGTCAAGTTCTCCATGACCCAGATCGATTGCACTCACATAAAAGGCGGCCTCTGTGTTGATTCTGTACTCATCGTACCCAGTAAAAGATAACCTAAGCAAAGTTAGCGACCGTTTTAAGGTAGTCGCTCATCTCTTGCAAGTAGAATCAGAGCTGTAACTAGTCAGAGCATGGGATTCTCTACATTGTTTTAGTATCGTAGAGACCCGTGCTCATTTGTTTCTAATGTATCGAATGAACCTAAATTGTAATGTACCAAATCATAGCATTAGAGACTCTTGTCACCGTGTTATAGTTAAATTATCATTAATTAACGATCGAGATCGTGTATTATAAAATTTTAGTTTAATAAATACTTAAAATAATTGTTGAAAGGAAAATAATGTCCAAAAATATATGGAAATGAGAGATTCGGTATCAAATGGATTCAATATTTTCCACTAATCCAAATCTCACCTTAAACCATTCACTTCATTCAAATCCCAAGTCGCTCGGTCACGTGACACAATCGTCAATCTCACGTGACCTCATCTCACGACAAATCCAATCTCAGTCAACGTCTCGTTGACCCGTCTTCTATAAAACCCTTCATCTCTCTCTCCCGCTCTGCTACTTTCGATACACGCACTCCTCTCCACACCTCCTCCGCCACCTCCGGCGATCCTTCTCCGATCGCCGTAACCACCTCCACCACCACCTTTTCCACCTCCATCCGTCTCACTCTTTTTCTTCTTCCGGTTTCGTCATCGGTGATATGAAAGGCGCCGAACAAAGCCGATACTTGTTCGGCATTTCGCTCTCCGATCAACCGAAATGGAAACAATTCCTCTTCTGCTCCGCTGGCTTCTTCTTCGGCTACCTCGTTAACGGCGTCTGCGAGGTCTCACCTTTTTCTCACTTTACGTTGATTTTCTCTCTTTTTACGTTTTCGATTTTTTAGATCTGTGAATCTCATCTTTGTTTACGATCTTCTTCGCTTTCAGGAATACGTCTACAACCGACTCCAGTTTAGGTAATAATCTATTTCACTAATTAATTTTAATTAATTTTAAAAAAATCTTAATTTTAAGCTTTGTGGTGGTAATCATTGCTTTGAGGCTTCTTGCTGATCACTACAACAACTTTGTTGCTTCATGTAGACTTGTCATTATTGACTATATAGTAATTTTGAGATGAGTTGGATTTTGATTGTGTGGCAGCTATGGGTGGTATTTTACGTTTGTGCAAGGCTTCGTGTATCTAGCGTTGATATATCTGCAAGGCTTTAGGCCAAAGCAGATGGTTAATCCTTGGAAAACTTACGTGAAGTTATCGGCTGTTTTGATGGGTTCACATGGGTTGACGAAGGGATCGTTGGCTTATCTTAATTATCCGGCTCAACTCATGTTTAAGTCCACCAAGGTATGCATTGTGATTTTGTGTAGTCATGTTTTAAATGATGTTTGTTATGGGGTTGGTTTTGTTTTAATTGATGTTTGGTGGGACGTAGGTACTTCCGGTAATGATAATGGGAGCCTTTATACCGGGGTTGAGAAGGAAATATCCGCCTTCTGAATATGTCTCCGCATTGCTTCTTGTGGCTGGTTTGATACTGTTTACTTTGGCTGATGCAAGTACTTCACCAAATTTTAGTGTTGTTGGAGTAGTGATGATTTCTGGTGCTTTAATCATGGATTCTTTCTTGGGTAATTTGCAAGAAGCAATATTTAAAGTGAATCCTGATACAACACAGGTTACTATCTAAATCAGGCTTTTTTATACATTAGTGGGACCGTATCAAAAATGCTAATTAAGTATAATTCTAGCTATGCCGACTAACCCCATTTTTCCAATCAGATGGAAATGCTGTTTTGTTCTACTGTAGTTGGATTGCCTTTCTTAGTCCCTCCAATGGTTTTCACAGGAGAACTCTTCAGGGCTTGGAGCTCGTGCGCTAAGGTATGAAAAGTCTTCAACGTCATCTATACGTAAAGTGTATTAACTTCCAGATTTAATCCACTAATGGTAGCTGTGATGGGCTCAATGAAAATGCATGGGAGTAATTAGTGCATAGTTGCTGACTTTCCTTTATTCAGCTTATTATAGCAAAAATCGCTGACTATCCTTACTTTCACGCTGATTAACTTAAAGCATTGGGATTGGGTTGAACATTTACTTCACCAGGATATTTTATTTAATTTAGCTGAGTTGTGCTGTGCTAGCAATGCACTAACTTTTTTGTATCTTAATAAATGATTCATGTGTGGTGCATCGAGGAATTAAGCTTCATGGCTGTTGTTTCATTTGAAGTAGCTGATTACAAACCCTAGTATCATTGACTTTCTTTAAGTTGTTTAGATAGTTCAATGTATTCTTGTCAGACAATTTTGAGAATATGTTAATGATAAATCAATACTGTAGTGTGCTTTTGTGCTGACTAGATCTAGCCAAGGTGTTAAATTTTAAAAGTTGTTTTTATATGCTTACTTGTCTATCTTTTGTTAATTTATTTGTTTTGAGCAGCATCCTTATGTCTATGGAGTGTTAGTATTTGAAGCAATGGCAACATTCATTGGCCAGGTCTCTGTTCTGTCCCTCATTGCTCTTTTTGGGGCTGCCACTACTGCTATGGTAAGCAATGCCATCTCTATGACCAAATCTACAAAATTTAAATATTTTGTCACTCTGATTTCCTATTGAATTTTGAAAAAATGCAGATCACTACTGCCCGAAAGGCTGTAACCTTGTTGCTGTCATACCTTATTTTCACCAAACCCCTGACTGAACAACATGGAACTGGTCTGCTACTCATAGGCATGGGTATAACAATGAAGATGATCCCAAATGACCACCAACTACCAGTTAGATCGTCAGCTAAGGTTATCAAAGACGAGAGAAACTCACTCAATGAGGAGAAATCAAAGTTACAAAATGAAGATAACGATGAAGAGAGAAAGCCCTTAGTATGATAACTATAGTTCAATTCATCTCAGTACAACTGATTCACTTCATTCTTCCTGTCATCCTCCCAATGCTAAGCCAGGAGGCACGAAGATGAAGTTACAATAAAACTTATTCAGTGCTCAGAATCATAATGTACTCAAACTCATTGCTAAGTTATAAGATTGTAAATGAGAAGAAAGAACATTTACTTTTAGACTTCATTTTATGCATCATTTTTAGTGAAAAGGTTGGTGTCCTAAGACTAGAGGGAAATGTCAATTCTTATGCTAGTTGATTGCAGATGGATGTAGCGTCAAGTATGCAACTGCATCATGCTTGAATTTGAAGGTGGAGTATTTGGCAGCAAGCAACACTTTAAAAGTTGCTCCAAAAAGGCTTTAGTGTTTGTCAAGGGATGTTCCTACTCAACTAACTGATCGACTGTTCTATATCTTATTTTACTCTTTCATTTCCATCTTCTCTGCTTTTTATTCACCGTTCTATAACTATAAAGACTACTAACGTCATCAGGCGTTTGTAGTCCAACGGTCAGGATAATTGCCTTCCAAGCAATAGACCCGGGTTCGACTCCCGGCAAACGCACTTCATATTTTTGACAAACCTGTCTTCAGGCTTCAGCTTCCTTCTTCACTCATTTAATCATTTTGCACCAAATACAATAAAAATCATTTCATGTTATGATTTGCAGTAAACTAAGTAGTGAGGTTTTCTTTTATCGGTATAAATGTCCCGGTAACATTCCCACCCATATCCGGGAATGTTTCACTTCCGGGAAGAGGAACCACCTTACCAGTCGGATCGATTTTAACCGGGTACTTCAACAAATGCCCGTTCATACTCGTCATATCATCAGAAGCATACTGCCTCCAGTTATGCTCGCTTAACATCCTCATTTGCCTTATACATTCAATGCTCTCTGGCTGTTTGTAACATTTTTTTATCATTCCTGTGTGTTCTGCCCACAGTGACATTCTATAGCCGTGAATCTGTGTGCAAATATTGCGATACATGAGATCATGAATGCACACTCTGAGAAAATGGAGTCTCGATCATGATATGATGTAAAAATGGTACCTGTCCGCGTGGGTAGGAACCTTTTAGAGCCCAGGTATGTTTGGGCTGATATGCACCCATGGCTATTTCTGTGTCTCTCGAGCCTTCCATGGATCGTTGGTTTATATTTGCAGACCCCAAAATCACATACTCATCATCAACAATCATTCCTTTCGAGTGCACATAAATCATAAAACGCCGGTGCTTCTGGGCCAACCCCTGAGTTGGAAACATGTGCAAATCAGAATAGAAACATCACTTAAAGGACATGAAACATTGAAGGAGGCAAATGAAGACTGCTATCCATTGTACCTGCGGAGAGTTAGCAGCATGACAACTCGCTGTACCAGTGTTGTCACTTGGGTCTGCTTCCTCACGATTGCCTAAGCAGAAAAAAAGCAAGTAATCTTGCGGTTCAAATTCCTTATCAAGGCCCGTCTCTTGCAAAGCCTTGAGAATTATCTTATACATCATTGTCATCGTTTGGTTCTGCAACAACTTTAGCTGATTAATGGCCATCCTCATAATAGAAAAAACGAAAAAATAGCGCAAATGTGAACAATATGTACCTGCCAGTAAAGTATCCGCTGAGTTGCACGGCTTGTTGGGTCGCCTTCCGGCCACATTGGAACAAGGATGTATGCAGAAAAGCGCTCCTTGGCTCGAATTTTGTTAACAATTTTCAGAGCTAATTCCAAAGGAATTAAATTGTTTGCACCTGTAAATATTCCAAATCTAACGTCCATGAGAGGCACTAAATTAATTAGATCCTAAACAAAAATACACAAGTAAAGGATATCAGCAACCTAGCTCTTTGTGCAAACTCCAATTAAATGAGGATCCGATGAAGTACTGATTTTCAATATAAATGAAGTGTTGAGCCACGCGAATTGCCTTCACATATGCTGTGTGAATACTCATGTCTATAAGCACATTTTTTCCGCAATCCAGGTTCTGTTAAATATACAGTGAGCTAAGACATCAATAGAATGACAATGGACATATTAAAGCTTGTGTTTCAGCATTCACAAAATCATAAGAATGAAACTGAAGTCTCAGCTGACCATTTTCGTGGCATCCATTGGGTCCTCTGGGAAACCTTTCACTGAGTTCGAATCAATTGAGCGAAAAATCTTCAAGCAATTTGAGAGAAATCGTTACTCAATAATCTAAAAAAGTAAGTCCCTTGGTGGCCTGATTTATTGCATACCTGGACATGCCAAGCTTCAGGATGATCCTCATGCAGGCATGGAGTATTTGCAATGGTATGCATATCGGGGATACGGTTTAATTTGAGCAGTGCATCTTCAGTCGATGCCTTCAGCTTGTTGATTCCAGTTCTTACTGATGCTCTCGACCAACGCTCTTCAAAGTTGGTCAGGATGTCATACGCTGCTGGACCGTCTATTCTTGAGTGTAAATCATGCCATGGCTCCCTCGGGCAACCGTCAGTTGATCCCTACGAAAAATAAAAATAATGAGATCATTGTACATATCTAACAAACAACAAGCAAGACATAAAACCTTCGCAACCAGTGAATAATTACCGTGAAGTTGGGATTATGGAAATCTTCACTATGAACAGTTTTCAATGTCCTGTAAAGAGAATGCCCAGGGGTATCATATCGACCCTTGCACAAGTCAAGACCTCCGACAAAAGCTACAATTTTTCTCATGTGGTCACCTGAGTCAACATCCACAATAACTGTTTTCTGATGGTGGGTGTATATTGCCTCAGCTTCCTAAATCAAAAACACACGTGAAATAAAACATCAGGTGACACCATGAGATCGGGTAATGATAAAAATCAATGCACGAAAAAGGACACAACATATTTCATCATACCGTCTTCCTGACCCAACTATGTCCTTTAGCAGCAGATCGAGGACACAGCAATACTTGTACTGATGAGTGCTTGAAAAAACGGCGTGTCTCCTCATCATTAGTCTGCATAAACCCTTCCTGCGTATAATCCGGTACCATCAAATTTTGTTATATAGTCGAACATAAAACCATAATATGAGATCTCAGTGGTATACAACAATACACGATTTAAACGTGTGTATCTTACAGTTTTGTAACCCAAAATGCTCTTGGAGGTAGGATCATCCCAAATAAGTAGCAAAACACGCGCACCATCCTGAGACTTCCTCTTGAGAAGTTCCCCGAGGTTCAGACTGTTTGCATCCTCAGGACCTCGAACTAAACTAACCAGATGGTAAACCGACCAACCAGTGATGTATATCAACCGGCTGGCTTTGCTTATTGCGTCATAAATGTCGAGCCAACACTTGTTATGATGGTACTGCATTTTATTCCCAAGCTTCAACTCAGGAAGACTACCATCAATTACATGAGCGTCTTGGTATAGAGTAACTTGACCACCTTTCCGTAAAGGAAAATAGGTACCAGGAACTCCTATATAGTTCGGACCAGCCCCAACTCCCTGCTTGTACATATCTACTTGCTCGATTGGGGTATACTGAATCGACAAAATAAAGAACAGCTCCATCTTTGCAAGGCTTTCCATTTTGAGTAAGAACCGGAAAAATTCCTTCAATTAGGTCCCCGGAGTACAATCTCTCAACTGGAATATCTACAGACCCCATAACCTCAGACCCTAACACATCATCATCTTTGACTATAAACTGTACCACAACATCTTGATGCGCAACAGGGACACAAAAATGCTGCTTCCAAACCGGATTCTCACTGTTGTTGATCACAAAAGTCCTACCAATGACAGCACCAGCGACATTAATAGTAACATAAGGATCACTAGTGATCTTTTGCGGCATATGACCATCAACCTTTTTACTTACTCTACCAGAAAATCTCCCAAACACATCATCTAAAGCCTTATGAAATCTATCCATATTCGGCAGATTGTGAGCCTCCTTCACGCAAATATCTAAATTCCCATGTAAACGCATACCCGCCAGAGACCCTTTTTTTGACGAATGTGGCACCACATCAATGGTCTTACGGTTCCGGAACATGTCAAACATCTCCCAACTAGCAAAATCACTACTTAGCAGCCAAAACTAGCTATAACAATTAACAACAGCCCTCTATTCCAATAAAGATTGCTACTTGGAAGTCAATTACTTCCTGAAACACTGCAAGTTGAAACCTTTAACAACAAATCACACAAATCAATCAGAACTGACAAAACCAAGCAAAGTATTAAACCCTAAACAGAGCAAATCAACAGAAACAAAACTCAATACCCACATAAAACAAGCAGCCTTAAACTTCTTATAAGGGTTGCTGATGAACAAAAGAATAAATGAAAAGATTGAAATGGGGTTGAGAATGTTGAACAAGAAAGGGTATGTGAAAGGAGGTTGGGGTTGGAGAAGACCACAAGAAAATAAGGTCTAAAGAATTTGATACAGCAAGATTGCATCTTCAGTTGATTAGGTTGATAAAAAGTTTAAAAATTGTTGAAAACCCAGAATTGAATCTGGCTGCTGCTACAAGTATGAATAAACAAACACAATGAAGGAACTTAGTAATTGCTGGATGGAGACAGACGACTTGAATTGCATCCAACTACAGTTGGCAAGTTTCCTTTTTTTATTAAAATCATAATAAGAAAATATCAGAGGAAATTTTACTGAATTGTTTTTTGGAAATTCTAAGGTTGTTAGGATTTAAGAAATTTAAAACATTATAGGAATTGATCATATTGAGTGCAATAAATACAATCACTCAGGTTCAGAAGTCAGAACTTACTCAACTTATTTTCCTATAGATTTCACAGCTCTCAGAATACTTCAATGGCTTCCTCAAACTCAAAGCCAGTGCAGGTTATTACCGTCACGATACATAATGAGCGGTCAGCATTCGGTTGCATCAATCATCTGATAAATAACACTGTATTTAATGTTGTGTCGATTGATACGGAGTATCCTGGACAAATAATTCATGCTCCTCGAACAGCTCCTCGTCATCCAGCAGCGGTTTACTCTCTGATGAAATCGAATGTAGATGTCCTGAAGTTGATACAAGTAGGCATTACTATTTCAGATGCTCAGGGAAACCTACCTGATTTTGGTAGTAATAATTGCTATGCATGGGAAATTCTTATATCGGATTTTGATCTGAATGAGGATGATTTTGATGTCAATTCTATTAAAATGCTCATGAGCCAAGGAGTTAATTTCCTTGACAACTCAGTGTTAGGAATTAGTGCGAGTCGATTCGCGTGGAGGTTGCGGTGGTGTGGACTAGTTGGACGACAGGATAGCCCTGTTACATTGATCACATTCAACGGGGCTTATGATTTCGGGTATCTGATAAAATATTTAACCCAAGCAAACCTGCCACAAAACTTATCAGATTTTCTTGATCTTGTAAAAAATAACTTTGGAAATAATGTGTTTGATGTGAAACACTTAAGTTCAAGACTCTGTCGGAATGTTTGGGGTGGATTAGAAAACACAGCTCAACAGCTAGGAGTGGCTCGTATACCCTGTTCAGGCAAACGGACTGTGTCGAATGCTATCATGGCTCTTCAGATGTTTCATAGGATCAGAAGTTGGTCGGATGTCTCGTTAGTGATGCGGCTTGCTGGCCAAATCCACAATCTTTGTGACTGAATGATAGTAAAAGAAAGAAGCAGCTTAATGATGAAGAATATAACAGCAACATCAGAAGACGAAAGATCATAAAAAAGACTGACTGAACATGTAACCAACTTCCCTGTTTTTTAAACTTTTATGGTCAGTCAGTTTGACAGCATAAAACATCTTGTTCATCGATTTAATTAGGTTTTGATCTGCAGTTTTGAGCACATTTGTCTCAAGCCATATTTCATAAGAGTACTTTTCTCTTTTAGTAGCTACAAATCTACATTCAATAATAAAATAGTTTCCTTTTTGCATTACTGAATTTAGCACGGTCAAGCTTTTTTCTGCTCAATAAAAGTCAACAGTTTAAATTTAACAAAAGACCTTTTAGCACAAAGTACTTCAGCAATGCTGTGTTGAGCCAATTTCAGGTATTTTTTCAGGCATTGCAGTGGCCTTCTGTACTTTGGAATTTTTCTGATTAGATGTTAAAACAAAAAATAATGTCTGTTGATGATTTCAAAATACCTGAAAATGGATTACACCCAACACAATGTACTCAACTTTATTTGAAAAGAAAAAAATTACAAAGTTTCTGTTTTACGTCAGTTCACCTGTCCTGCAGCTAGATGCGGGACTTGTATGCCGCCGCTATCACATGTACACGATGTAAGAAAGAACGTAATGAAAATGAGTAACTGTGCAGAGCAGAATGCTTCTGTGCATCCAAAGTCCATTCACATTATACTGCACTTCTCCTTGGATTTAGCTTCTTGCCTAGCAGAAGAAGAGCTCGATGATCTCTCACTATTTCTCCTAATCTACACACAGATTACACAATTCATTCATTATTCTTCTGTTTTGAATAACATGCTCAGCATCCACACGTTAAATAAGGAATGATTTCTAATATTGACAAGGTTATTATCACATTCAAATAATATAGCAAGTAAAAGAAAACAATAGTTGTGAAAGGAACACGAATATTTTCTGACCTGCGGACCAGTGACAAGCCCGGAACTACCAATGGTTGGTGCCTGTTGTTGTTGTTGCTGTGGTGGTTGGCGCTGAGGCTGAGGAGGGGGCTGATGCTGTTGATCAAATTCTTGTTGTTGAAGGGCAATAGCCAATTGATGATCAGAACTGCCAAGAACAAGGTATCCATCAAAGAGAATAAACACTCCATGCCACATTGTAAATCATAATCATTAACTGTTGTGCCAGTTACACACAAGTATATCTCACATCTTTATACTGAATAATTGTCTGTCTTTCATGAAAAGTAATATTTTGAGCCTCAAGTATGAGATAAAAATGGCTAATCAATTTTCAACATAATAATTAATGCTAATAATAATGAAGTTTATCATCCAATACTAATGTATTCAACCTTGAAGTAGAAACCTATGAACCACTGTTCTACAATTCAGTTTAAATATACTGAAATAACTGTTTATTCGATTGTATGGGAAAATTACTTGAAATTTGAGACTGTGTCTGAGTTGTCAACTGTAGCAAGGTATTCCTGTTGCAAATAGGCACCGATAGGTTAAAATCACAAACAGAGACAGTGAACTTTTAGTACTTCTTTGTAAAATAAGTCTTACGGCAGTGCTGGCCATTGCATTTTGTTCATTCCATGTGTCAGAATGGATGTGGCTATCCATTTTGAACTCATTGAAATTGCTTGTCACGAATACAGTATTTCCATTTACCTGAAAAGCACGGAGTTACAATATTCCTACAAAATGTTTTGACGTCCAAACAAAAGTAGCATGATAGCCTATAATCTAAAACTAAATCAAAATTTAAGCATCATATTCAAATATGACATTCAGAAGGGATCATATCAATATATGCGCTATAAAGACATACCTCATTCAATTTCTCCCACACCAGATCAGGTTGACTAATATACCCTTGATCTGTAGCTAAGAGATAAAGCTCACCTTGATACTGCGAACACCATAAAAATATAATTTATAATGTAACACGCACACCAAATGATAGATAAATAGAGAAACTTGAGCAGCATTCACAATACATGACATATTGTGATTTGCATCTGATAAATTCATTCAAATTACAGGAAGTAAAAAATAACATGTCACCAAACCTTAAACATGGTATTGAAATGGTTGTTGCGGAAGAAAACACAGAGCTCGCGTTCTTTCAGACCTTCTTGCAAGCAAAACAGGCTACGAATAACCTAATTATCTTAGTCAACTCTCAAATATTAGAACTGTAAAGGAAATCAAACATGACAGAACATACCCATGAATGGTAAGCTGACTAGCATTAGTATTCAAGAAATTCTGAACCAGATAACCTGTAACACATTGGAGACCAACGGAGAGATGGAAATACACGTCAACATATGAAGAACACCATAGCTTGTTTGCTCAAGCGTTAATATATGAGTGCACATCTACCTTGCGTTGGAGTGAGTTCATCCTTAGAGCTGACAGCTGAGCCATCTTGAGTACCCTGGTTGGTTTCAGTTAGAACCGCTTCCCCTTCGTATATAGGCTCACTGCTTTCAATTATTTCATTTCCGGAATCTTGCACGAACTCTTCTCCTGCATATATGGGCTCTTTGACATCATCAATATCGGGACTCCTATCAGATTCTTTGTTTCCAGTAACCAAATTAGAATCTTCAGCATCTGTTACATCACAGATCATTACTCCCGTCAATCTTGGATGTTGAGCTGGATTTATCTGGTAAACCATTAGATGAACCTGATACTGACAAGTGGCATGTTATGGTTGAAGTTGGAGCACTTTCAGGGTCAACGATGGTTTCTGTATCCTCTTGGTGTAAGATACCAGTGTTGCCCGTGGCACCAATTTTCTCAATGTAGAACTGCTACCAGATACATGTTCACTCACATTTTCAGCAGTAGATTTATCCGAACTATCAGCACAAGGCACATGTTCCGCATCGTTGGAACAGTCTGTCTCAGTAATGTGACGTTCCTGTCTCTCAACACTGGTCACTGATGACGGAACTGATTCTGAAGTGGTTACAATAGAAGTTTGGTTTTCAATGACGTTAGGTGTCACTGGCACCGAGGGAAGAGCTGTCGAGCCATTTTGCTCCACATCTGAGGTAGCACACAATTCAGGGTCCACAAGAGTGCTAATCTGCAAGGTTTCAACTCCAATATTACTATCGGTTAAGTTCTGATCATTCACGATAAGCGAAGCAGGATCATCTGTGGTAGAAGAACATGGATCCTCAGATAGCTTTAAGGCCCTCAACAATGCTTCATTTTCTTCCAGATCCCCCTTTTTAAGGTTATTACTATCCTCTGCCACGTAGCTAGGCGACTCACCAAACGATTCACCTCTTGAAAGGGATGGTGACGGGATTCCCAATGAAGCCGTTGTTGCAGCAGAAAAATCAACAAAATCGCTTTTGACATTTTCATCCATTGCACGAGTCTCTAAAGAAACAAGCTCACTCATTATTCTATTGTACGATTTTGACCCAATTGCACTGGCAGTTTCAAGATCCTGAGGGCGGATCAAAGGATGAGCATCAATCAATAGCAGCACATCCATTTAAAATCAAAAAATGAATGAGAAGTCACTTGTCGAGAAATAAACTGATCCTTAATCAATGCAGCATCTATTAATATCAAATTTTTAGTAGAAGGGATCTAGAAGTTAGTTCATGTTTTCGAACCACCTCAATTGGTGATGTTGCGAAGCTAACTTTCTTTCTGGTTTCAATGTAGGATATACAACATCAAGAAACATTTTCTTTCAAAAGACTCGAGAAAGACAGACAGAATGTCTCATACATGCTACAGCTACCATAAAGGGAAACAAATCTATTCTGGATCAAAGCTGAGCATATGTATAATGAGATAAATCGAAACCTTCAAGTATGAGCATATGTATTAGTATATAACTAATAATCAGGTAAGTTCACCTATCGGATTTAGTGTAAACAATTAAGTACATAGAATCTCAGCAGAAGCAAGAAGACATATAGAGGGAACTCAAAAAACATTGAACAACCAATGATCCTACGAACATTTTCACAGAGAAGAATACATATATCTATTATTATGTTTTTAATTACTAATTTCGGGAGCTGAAAACATAAGGCTTAGTAGTTTAGAAATAAGAATATACCTGTGGATCCACTATCCAACCATGATACAATGGAATGTCGAGAAGATCAAAGATGGCGCACTCGGGAGTAAATTCAAAATCTCTAATACTGCAATTAAAATCGGATAAAATATTAATGCACACAATCATAGCAGTTTTAAAGACATTTTATACCGTTGACCCGCTAGAAATACATTGTAAAACAGAAGTGTTGTTGACTTGTTACCCTGTGAACTTGAGATTAACGTCAATTCCAGTTGTAAGTCGAGGCAGCAATTCCAGAGCATCAGAAATGTTCTGCTGTTGATTTTTGGCATAATCCGGATCTTTATCCTACAAAAAGAAAATTGGTTATGGTTATAAATCACAATAACAGAATAACCGTTAAAAACGAATAACGAATCGCGTGGTTCATTACTTCCAAATTAATATTGGCATCAATAAGCCTTTCAGCGACCAGCGAAAGTAGCTTCTCTTGTGACACTTCAGGGATATCGGAGCTCAGATTCAGATTGTTCTTTAAGAGCAAAACATTACCTGCCAAATGCCGCAACACAAACATTTTAACTCAGTAAACTCTCCGAACCAAGATTCAACACACTATTTCAACTCTTATATAACCTAATCACTCTTTTTAATCAATAAAACAAGAAACAAATATACTAAAAAAAATTACTCCAGTGATCCCGAAAAACCCTAATTTCCGGAAAACCTAAAAAATCAATCAATCATAGGCAAAAACAGAATCCAGAAATAGAATTAACATCTAAAAGATGATTAAGTGTCGAATTGGCGTACAGATGGAGAGAAGCGGACAAGGTCCATTTTCATTCTGCAAAACGATTGGCGTAGTGCGTCCAAGAAAGCTGATGACTTTGGTTTTGTGAGCGCATTCTCTCGGCGGATCGTCGGAAGCCATCGTAGGACGGAAGAGTTGCGATCGGAATCGGAGGAAGAAATTGAAGACGAAAACGGAGGACGGAAATGTCAAAGGGTGAGATGTTGCGTTGCTGATGATGATGCGAATGCGATTGAAGAAGTCAATCAAGTAAATGACAATTACTTTGCTATTAATATTTCTTTATTTTATATTAAATTATAATCATAATAATTTGATATTGAGTATCGCTTAATTACGAATCTATATTCCAGTAACGTGCTATTTGCAAAACAATGTATTTTGATATTATTTTCAATAATTCTATGTAGTTTTGGATGAATTTTTTATCAAAATTACGTAGTAGTTTTGTATCGCTACAAATTGTTGTTGCATTACTAGACCTAAATCTCTTAATTACATGCATATAAATACATTCATAAAAACACATTTTAATCGTACATCTCATCTACTTATCATCAATTAAATGATGTATGTTTACTTTTTGTGTTAGTGGTTAATACTAAATACAAATGGATTAGTTGACACCAAATTAATAAAGTAATTAATAAAATAAACGATTGTTATGTAATCGTAAATTAAGATTGTAAATATTTGAGGCTACTCTCATCGAGCTATTAAACGAGCCTCCGACGTCGTTTAGTGAAGGTGCAAAGCGAAGCGTTTCATTGCGTGGCAGAGGATTAGAGTCGGTCAACATGCAAGAGATGGATAAGTACAGAAGAACAGTGAAGTCTAATGCTGTGTTCACATTGATGGAATGGGAATCATTTTTAATTGGAATGGAATGTTAATTCCGGACTGAATCAAAAAAACTTTGTTTGGTTGGGCCTTCTGAATGGAATGGCTCATTCCTAAACAATTCCCTTGTAATCAAATTAATTAAAATTCATTCTGCTCAAAACACCTGGTATAGTTTCATTCCATCGGTCAATCTCAATCTCGATCTCCTCTTTCAATTTGTTTCGACCAGTTTTATAAACCTTATTCATCGTCGCCGTTGAGGATTTGGTTGTCAATCTATCCCTCTCAATCGATTCTTTCATCCAACACAATTTCAACCGGTAAGTTTTTACATCTCCTAACCCTAGATTTGATTTTTTGCATTCTTCACTTTTATTTTGTGTCTTGATGTTTATGACAATGATTTCATTCATAAACCCTAGTTTTATAAATTGATTTCGCAGTTTGACTTATGGATTTTGTTCAATAGTGATGCTACATCGTTGTAAATTTGATTAAATATATAGTAATTATGAATTTTTTGGTATTGATGTATTGTTTGAGGATCTGATGCAACTTAATATCATATTATATTTTGATTGTATTAATATTTTGTTTGCCTTCGTTTTATGCTTTGTTTATATTTTGATAAAATGCAGCAATGGCTCGACTTTCATTGAATACGATTCGATACATTCAGAAGAAGAAGGCTATTTTAATATATACAACACGGATGCGAATGGTTTTGTCACTGAATTTTGTTTTTCAACTTATGTATCTTGTTCTACTTACTAGAAGAACTTTAAGACAACGATACATAATTTTTAAGTTGGAGCGACAGCAGTATATATATAGGATGATTCATAGCGGTCCTTCTAGTTGTGTTGAAAATCTTCGGATGGATAAAAGATCATTTTATACGTTGTGTTTCCTATTAGAATCAAGGGGTTATGTACTAGAAAGTAGACGCGTTAGCGTGTTAGAAAAGGTCGCAATGTTTTTAAATATATTGGGACACCACACTGAAACTTTATTGAGTTATTTGTTCTGTTGATCTGTTTGTTTGATGAGTAATCATTTTGTATTGAAAGCAGACCTGTTTCACAAGCAGCGACTTTGTGAATGATACATTACATTGATGTTGAGTTGTTGAGTCAACTTAATGCCAGATCAACACTAGTTTGATATATTGTACATTATTGTGTCTAACTTTTTTATTTTTCTTGCAGAGTATGTGTTTATGACATCGAGTAATCAGGATGAAGAAAAACGAAACAAGCTCTCTTAGCAAATATATGAGTAATCGAAGACTTGTAAATTTATATAAAGTTTGAAATCTTGGAAGTATTTACTTTTTGTTATGTTTGTAGTAAGTTGTTCTATGTTTGTGTTGAAAAAACAGGTCAACATGGTTGTTATCAGTCATTCAATTCAGCCAAAAATATTGAATAGTGAACAAAGGAATGGAATGATTATTCCATTCCATTCTTATTCCATTCCATTCTTATTTTCATTCCATTCCAACATCATTCCATTCCATCAATGTGAACACAGCATAAGTTGCACTTAAATCAAAGATTAGCTCTAAATCTCAGGCCAAACGACAAACAGATCTGCCACGTGTCAGTGCAAGTAATTCAAAGCTTACAAGCAACTGCCGGACGGCGACACTCATCTACCTTTTGCTTCATTACTCAAACTTCTTCACCCAAAAACAAGGAAAAAATCTTTCTCAAAAGTCTTCAACCTCAAGCTCTCCATTAGATTCCTTCCAGAAGCTATTTTAGTCTTCGTGGGGATTCCTCAGATCTCGGAGCTTCTTTATAGAAACAGAGCTTTGGAAACAGAGCGAGAAACAGAGCATATGGGTACGTTGACTACCAGCTTTGTGTCTCCAGTCAACCACATCTTCTTCCAGAGAAGAAGCTTCAAGAAGTTGAAGAAGACTTCTGTTTTTCCTGTAAGCAAAAAACCCTAATCAGAATCATGTTTTTGTGTGTGTCAAATGATGATGATGATACTATGTTGTTGCAGTTAGTGTACTTTGGTTTGATGTTCTTATGTGATGATTGTCTGATTGGTTGTTTGATTTTTTTGTACTTATTTGATTGGTTTTTGATGATTTTGAGTTTTGGTCAGGTGGCGAGGTTATTTGGCCCAGCAATTTTCGAGGCATCGAAGTTGAAGGTGTTGTTTCTAGGAGCTGACGAGAAGAAGCATCCTGGACATAATATTCCAAGAACTTACACGCTCACTCACAGTGATGTTACTTCCAAGCTCACCCTCGCCATATCTCAAACCATCAACAATTCTCAGGTTGCTAGACACGATGTTTTGGACTAGACACGATGCCTGCAGATTTTGTTAAGAAGATCGTGTTGCTTGATATGATTTTCTTATATTGTAATTTATGATGGAGAACTGATGTTTTGGATTTTGAGCAGTTGCAGGGGTGGTACAACAAATTGCAAAGAGATGAAGTGGTGGCAGAGTGGAAGAAGGTGAAAGGTGTCATGTCGCTGCACGTTCATTGTCATATAAGCGGCGGACACTTTCTTCTAGACTTGTTTGCAAGGCTTAGATACTACATCTTCTGCAAGGAGCTCCCTGTGGTAAGTACATCAGAAGTCGGTCTCATTTTGTTAATAAGATAACTTGTTCAGCTAGTGAAATGAAACAAAAAACGTGGCCAGTTAGCGTGCGAGATACTATTGCATCTTCAATAATTGTCTCCTTATGTCGCTTTTAAATGATCCTAATCCGTCAAGCAAGCTGGTAATTGGTAGGGTCCTAAAAGTCAGTCGTCGGTTTTAGGTGATTGGTAGATGAGCGGTAGATAATACTCCAAACAAACTCTCTCGATATTTTTTGAACTCACCAGATGAATCTTATGTCCTCTGTTAAATCATTTGTACATGTGACTTTGTTTAGAACATACAACACGGTCTGAAGTACAGATTGTCACTTAAGTTCTTGGATGCATTTCATCTTTTGTAGGTCTTAAAGGCATTTGTGCACGGAGATGTGAGTCTCATTTAAGGAATACCCAGAGCTAGAAGACGCGTTAGTATGGGTTTACTTCCACTCCAACATTCCGGAGTTCAACAAGGTGGAGTGTTGGGGGCCACTAAAGAACGCGTCTCAACCATCCTCAGCTTCCTCAACTCAGCAAACTGACACAACCAGCAACTCCAACACAAACAACACACCTGATCAACCATGTCTTGAGGACTGCTCATGCTGCTTCCCACCAATGAGCTCCATTCCATGGCCCTCTAAAGATATGGAGTTTGAAAGTGTGGATGCTGCTATGCCGCAACAGCTGCCCTAGCATACGTGGCATGGACGTAATTGCAGGCGTAAACTGTCGTCAACATGCATATTTGCGTGGAAAAGTTGTACATAATTGGAAATTCCATCAAAGGATGTTATTATAGCTTGAATATATGATGATGAAAACTTGTGATGGACGTAATTGAGGTCAAGTTGTGTAAGGCTTCAATACACGATACATTCAGCAACTACTTGCGGAATTGAACTACCAAAAGTACATTTATCACGTCCATTTGCAAGAAAACAAAAGCAGGCTGCCCACATTTGGTCCTATACAAATTTCAAGATTCCCATTTCTGATTCACATATGAACCAGTTGCATCTAAGACAGATTTAAGCGCATAAACTGACACTTGAAGAAAACTGGGCAAGTAGAAACTAATGGCAAGCAATGAGAATAATATTTATTGAGAGAAAATTATGGTTTGAAATAATTACAGGGAAATGTAACAAAGGTAACAAATCGGGGGAGCCAACGATAAAGCGAACAATTTACTATGCTAAGCTCTCCAGTATAAATTCCCATCTTTGAAATAGGGATGGTATCAGTTCATTCGGGCATTATAGAGAATGGGTTTAATCTGTATAATCATTATTTCAGTTTCCGCCATAAAAAATTTATGTCAACCAAAATTGTTTGCTGTGCACGGAGGTAATCGGGTTCTTTGGTATTAAGTAGGCGAGGTGCTTGGAAGTCAGAATACCTCGAAAGAGATGATAGTTTTCTTCCTGAGTAAAAAAGGTCAGGTGCTACCTGATCACTGTTCTCCCGCGTGAAGTTGCTCCAAGCTCGCTGTTGGGGTTCTGAAAGTGCCATTTAAAACGGTTTTTATACTGAGGAAAAAATGATAAGACGCAAGAAACAAACAGCAGTAAAATCTTATATCCAAGACTGAAATCCTCATCGAGAAAATAACAAGAAACATAACAAGTTTATGCCTAAAGGTCTGACTATAACATTGAACTGATCTGCACGTCCATTTATAAAAAACGAAACAGAAAAATAAAATACCTGAGATTTAAGAGAAGGAAAGACATTCCAGAATCTGAGTGTTTCATCGCCAGCTCCGGTGACAATTGTCTAGGGCATAAAGCATTACCAATCAAATACTATTGAGGAACAACTTCATAAGTAGAAAAAGGAAATTTGAAGGGATTAGCATGTCACTGGTTAAATACCTGTCCGTCAGGCGATACAGCCAGATAAAGAACTCTGAATGAATGGCCTGTCAGCGTCGCCAGCTGCAGACCAAGATTGATAACTGTTAGTTGAGATGAGATATAAAGCCACATTTAGTTAGACAGACAGTAAGTGTCTGCTAAGGCCATTATTGACTATGTTAATTCTACCTTCGACATGGTGGGATATTTCCAGACAATGATTTGATTTTGAGAGTATCCATGGGTGCTCACTATCTCGTTGACATTTTTAGACCAAGCAAGATTACACACCTGTTAAGAAAATGTTCTTCACAATTTAGTCTGTTTTTCCACGCATTGATAATTGAGGTTGTTGGTAGGTAAATGTGTTGCATTTACCTGGCTTCCAGTGTCAACGCAACTTATGTGCGAATTAGTGGATGTGTTCCAAAAACGGATGCATCTGTCTGCAGTGCCACCTCCTGAAGCAAGAAGTCCATGGGTGTGTGGAGACCATGCAATTGCTTTGACTGCTGCAGTATGCTCCCCATACTTAAGCACTGGGTGAGTTGAGTGTTGATTCCATACAAAGAGCTGTAAGATGAGTATTTGTGTGAACAACGAGATTTAATTCGGGAGTGAAAATGACGAGTTGAAAAGATCAAATCAGTTCTCACTTAATACTTAAATACCTTATTGTCATTTCCACCAGAAGCTAGCTCACGATTATCGTGCGACCACTTAAGCCCACAAACCTCCGACCTGTGTCCAGTAAGCTTGCTGACATAGTCATCCTGAGCACGAATATCTCTGTGGAGAATTGTCTTGTCCCGGCTACATGAAGATAGTAGTGTTGAACTCCAAGCTAGAGCCCCAACTCGTAAACTATGGCCCCCCATTGTTCTTACCCGCATGCAGCGAGATGCATCCCAAAGCTAAAGTAGATATACTGTTAGCATCTTAGTGAAAAAACAGATTTTTGTCGCATGATGAGAATAAATTGATATGTGCTTATGCAGGCTTTAGTTTTCAAGATTAATGTTTTTTGAAATGATTTACGTAAAATGTACAGTCAACTTGTCACTAAAATATGGCTAAGTGATTCATCAGTACTTGGAGTTTGCCGCTGCTTGTTCCAACGGCGAGATGTGTTCCACGCTGAGCCCAGGAAACAGAACATACACTATCATCGCTGTCCTCATCCCCCAACTCACAAAGCTTTGTCACCTAAAAAACACCCACGCAAAACTTTTACAATCCAATTACACACTCATGGAAATATTAAATTTCAGGAAACCACAAACATCAACGGCCAAACAGCTTAATGGTAGTGATAAAAAGCAGTACAAACTGCGTAAACTTTACTCGCAAGGGCGGCAGCCAGCAAGTGTTAGAGCAATGTGATCAAACACTACACTACGACAGATATGCTCAAGTCACCTTACTGCTAGCCGCATTCCATAAATAAACGCAGTTGCCTAAACCAACAGCCAATACATTGAGCGGAGACCAATCAACAAGATTGAGGTAAAAGTCATCTTGAAGCGACGGTGCATCCAGTACCTAAAAATCCCATCACAAACACATTAAATTAAGCCAGATAATGTAACCAAAAGCAAACCTTTTTCCATAAATTAACTCCTCCCTTTCAAACCGCAATCCTCCGAAACAAAAGATACGCAAAACATTACTCTAACAAGAAATGAAATGCAAGAAAAAGATCACACCTTTACCACCAAATCCCCAAACCCCAAATCATAAAATCCCTAATTCAACCCAAACATTACCCAAACACCAATTCATCCGCAAATCCCTAAGACCAAATGGGACATCAATCGCACAATCAGCAAATTGAATATCACCTTAAATGGCGACTTAGCGATCTTTCTTGGAGTCCTAACAGGACTCTGAACAACCCCAGAAAACGCATCATCATCAATTCCAAACGGCATTAAAGAATGCATCGACTGCTTCGTCTCCGATTTATACCTAAAAATATTTCCACTCGGCGTCTTATCAGGCGTCACCGGCGGCATCACATCAACCCCAAACAACGCATTCTTCAACAATGTCGCATACACACTCGGCACACCATCCTCCGAGTTCTTCCCAGGTGATAAATCAAACAATGCGAAATTCGACCCCGATCTACTCGGAATAAACCTGTCGGAGTAAATCGTCCGCGACGGCGAGCGATTGTTGTAATTCGGATTGAGCATCCGATCAATGCGATTAGAGTTCGAATCTGGGGTTAGGGTTTGGAATGTGAGGTTCGATCTTGACATTGTCGATGGTAGATTCAGTAGCTGCTGCTGCTGCGTTGTTGATGCTGAAGACGATGCTGTAGACGACGTCGTTTGTGAGGTTTCGATTGATGTCGGATTGTTCATCGTGACGATCGAAAAATGGGATTTTGAAGAGTGCCCAGAAGCGATGGATGGATTGGGTTTGCGGAGGATGAAGAAGAGAGTGTAAATTTGTTTTTCACAGTTTTCTCGTCGCTGTCGGAATTTTCTTTTCCCGGGAAATTTTAGAGAGAGAAAGAGAAGTACAGAGTCGGTGAAACTGGAGATTTGTGAGATTATGTCTTGTACATTTTTATATATAAAGTATTAATTAATTTTGTAATTAAAATTGAAAATTGAGATTTGGGAATTTTAGAGAATTACGGATTGTGAAGATGTGTAGGAAATCGAGAATGGACTTGAAAAAGATGAGAATGGAAGTAATTTTTTGTGAGACAATTTGAGGAAAGGTAAATTGTAATTTTTTTGTGGAAGAATGAAATGGGAAAAAAATTATTAGTAGATTTGAGAATGTGGAAAAGGTAATCAATAGGAATTTTTTATGATCTTTTATTTAGGAGTTTGATAAATGTTTTGATTTGTTGACCTTATTATTACGATCTTGAATCAGTATGTGTTATGAGAAATGACATACGCATCGATCATCTTTTATTGAGAGATTTTCACTGTTTAAAACTCTTGTTTGCATAATTTGTTGATTCAAGAAACACCATTAAATATGATTTATCTGCCCAAAAGTTCATAAATTAACAGAAAAATCAAAAGGAGATGTGATCAACAAGCAACACCCTTGACATTTCAACCAAGTAGACTTTGAATATGAATATTTTGATTTAAAAAAGAAATTATGCCAATTATGCCAATTATGCAAAATGTAAATATTCGAATTTATAAAATTGTTGAATAATGCATCAACTCTGTAATTGGTCGCATGAAACAATCTACAAGATCAAAAGAATTTACTGCTGAGTTTAAGACTAACAAATGCACCATCAATACCATTAAATTAGATTTTACAATCAATTGACACGTAAAATAACACCTAAAAATGAAAAAGGGTGTGTTTTACCAAGTGCAAAATAACAAAAATCACCCACTTTATACACTTTCAAAGTACAATCTTCAGGTTTTATTTTTCTATTATTTCCATGAATATTCTTACAGCTTTTTAGTGATCATTAACCAAAATGCAGTGTATTGTTGTATGAAATTGATGTGAATAATGAGGATTGGAAGATAAGAGAAGTAAGCAAAGGAAGATGAAAGATGTGTTCATTGGTAAACATGATGCCATCCCCAAGTAACCTATCAAAGTTGTCTTGTTTTCATGTGGAACATGGGAAATGATATTTGGATGGATTACCTAACCACAAGGATAATAATGATTAAATCAAACATGCAATATAAATAAACTCTTTCAAATGAAGTTTTTGACTTATATTTTATACATTTGTTTATTATAAAAGAATAAATATATAATGATTATGTTATGGGTTGTTTTTATGGTAAACTTGATTGTTGCTTATTTTACACTAAATAAAAAAGATTGATTTTCACTATGTGGATATGTGAGGAACAAAATGATATGGAAGTTAATGTACAAATCAATAGAAAGTCAATAACTTGTTGAAGGTCTTATAAAAAAAATAACTTGTTGAAGGTACCAAAGGCCAGGTTGTAATACTTTTGAGTATTTAGCTATTTTGGTTCGCATTAAATAGAAAATTCCAAAGTAAAGTAATAAAAAGATTTCTTTAAAGATAGGTTTTTTTGTTGTTGATAGAGATATCCTCATTAAGGTTGACTTTAAAAAAAATTATTCCGACGTCAATAAAAAACTGAATAAACCTCAAATTCAAGATGAATATCTTCAGTGAATTTGACTTTAGCCATGCAAGAACATTAAAAGGTTTGCCAGATATGTTTGAAAGTGAAGGAAGGCTTGAAATACACCTCATTATATTTGTATGAATCAGCTTGTAAATATGTGATTTGAAAGGAATCAAATGCACTATTAATTTTGTCTTGTATTCAATTTTCCAATTTTAGTGTTTGTCTTTGTCCATTACTTATTATTTTTTGGTGGTGAACATTAGATTGGGGCATGCCAACAACTCATAATCATCTGTTCTTTGCTCCTTATTCATGAAAACAAGCTGTTGGAATAGTGACTGATTTATTGATTGCATCAAATTCATTTCATTATATGGAAATATAAGATTTTCTCGTTATGCGGGCCATATTAACGAATTAAACGGTTTTTTCGTACGTACGTATTTTTCTTAAAGGCTAAAATATATTTACGACAAACTTAATAGTTCATTTTATTCATTTTCTTTTGTATTGTTGTTTGAAAAAACTTCAATACATATGAGATCTTGACTAAATAATAACAGAATATCACAATAATGAATAGCTTGTGAAAATTTACTGTTAAATTTTGTTCTGGATAAATAGCTCAAGTGACAAGAGGCTATTTAGTTGGGCCGATCTAATAGTAGAAGCCCATTATCGAAGTATTAAACAGTTCAAGGCCCAATAAGCTTAATGTATAAATACGGAAAAGAGTCTTCAAGAGAATTGACTGCTTGCCAAAAAAAGAAAAAAAAAAGAATTGACTGCTTGCCAACATGTCGCGAACTAAAGAGTCTCAGTGTACCAAAAGTTATTTAGTGTGAATTAATTTTTTTAATAAAGAGTTCATTCAAAACTAAATTATGGCACTTGCACATCGTCCGATCCTAATCCCTAACTAAAGCTAAAAGAAGATGCAGGATTAGGATCCCATGCTGCCTACAGCATTTTGCAGCCAAACTTAAAACGACGTAGTTTTAAACACTATCAATCAAAACTGCGTCGTTTTGTAAAGGGTTCATTAATCTTGAAATTGGGTTTTAGAAAAACTACGTCGTTTTAAATTACTTCAAGTTAAACTACGTCGTTTTAAGTTTATAATTTAAAATTCAAATTTTGAATATTAACTGTATATGGCTGTAGGCTGTACGGGATCCGGATCCATCGAAGATGCACATGTTAACAGAAAGGAAGGTACCAAGAGAATTTATTCAACAAGCATTGTAATGTTCCAACTGAGAGACCAAATGATCCTGCGTAAGATACATAAGTGCAAGAAGAAAATATTAATTCTCATTACAAAGTTCGTACTCGTAAGCAACCTAGACGCACATTTCGAACTTTAAGAGCCGGAGGAGCAGCAGCAGGTCATGCCGGTTTGGCTATATGATGCATTCTGAGTTTTGACTCATTGCATATTGGTATCTTTCTACCTGTGGCTTCTACTACCACTGTAACGGCTATCTGGATCGACAGGAGATGCTTCGTACCTGGATGGCTTCCTCTTGAAATGCCTGTCATCATCGCTAGACTCCGCGTGATACTCTCCGCTCAAGCTTCCACCACTCTTCTTTCTTGTTCCTCCACTGGAAGTTACTAGTGTAGTTGATGAATCGCCTACACCCCCATGTATCGAAGGAGCTTTTCCTGTGCTTGTTGAGGATGAAGTTTTCTTTTTCTTTGATGCGCCACCAGCCTCGTCAGGAAAGCTAATGCGAGCAAACACGCTTGCCTTGCTCTTACCCTCTGTTGCAGTTGTGGCCGAGCTCGACTTTGACTCCACTCGGGAAGACTTTACTGATGGATCAGACTTGGCCATAACTCCAGCTGAAGCTGAATCTGGTCCAGCCGATTTCCTGTCGGATGATTCAGAGCGATGATGGTGCCTGTCAGAGTGATGATCACGATGTCGACGGTCATCATTGTACTCTCGTTCTCGCTCGGCCGATTTTCTCTTTGGAGGGCGAGGGATGTCCATGTCACGCTGTGACGGAGGAGGTGGAGAGTGCCTTCCAGAGTAAGTGTTGCTGCTGGGACGCCGGGGTGGCGGAGAACGATGACGAGAAGAAGATGAAGAGCTGTGGCGATAACGACTGCTGTCTTTGTCTTCTTCAGCAGGCCTCTACAGAAGGATTAAACCACATGTTGTTAGGCCACATCCTACACTATGCCCAATTGAGATAAAATTGTGCCACATTAAGCCAACACAGTGAGAGTGCACCCACTAAACTCATTATGTGACACATTTATCCCAGACTTTATATAAAATTACCCAAGCACATGAATAAGTGCAACAGTACAAAATAAGTGCTAGTTTCTCCACGAAATATGAAGAAGCTGATGTATGTAATACTAAGAAACACTGATAACAAAGCCAGTTGATGCTTTTTACTATATCGCTGGACAATAAACTAATTTTGCAGCACCATAGAAAAACACATACGCTTTTCGGCCTTGATGCAATGTTCCCACCAGTAATGTCCTTGTTTGGTTCTCGATTTCTTGTGGGCAAGTCTCCACCTCTCCCACTGTAAACAAGAATGCTGGAGTATTAAAAAATAGGTCCATGTTGTGGAGATTGTTCTAAAGTTGAATGTGCAAAGCCAGCCGAAGAGTAAAAGAGAACTACCTTCCAGCACGTCTCTCTTCCATCTCACGTTTCCTTCTCAGCTCAGCCTTACGAGCTTCAAATTCCTCCCTGCTCATGGCAGGTGGAGGGCCGCCATTGAAACCCATCCCAAAATCGGGACGATCCCTGTATACATTGCCGCTCAGTTACCAAATAAACAATGACGGCACCGGCGACTCAGTTACAGCTTACAAATTATTCCATGTATGAGAATTTCATTCACTAGTAATGGGATAACAAGTTTTATCAAGACAACATACCACAACCAACCACTAGTAAGAAGACACACCTCTGATGTGGGTGCTGTGGGCGAACTGGAGGATACATTAAACCTGGTGCAGCATACAGATCTGGGGGCATGAAACCTCCATAACCCATGTCCATCGGGCCAAGTGGATATCCCCCCATGAACGGCATGGGACCCCCAAAAGGTGGCATATATGCTTCCATACCAGGTTGCATACCATTCCAGTATGGATTGAAACTAGCAGGGCCCATAGGTGGCATCATATTATTATAAGCACCAAACTCTTGACCATTATTCCATTGCATTTCAGCCCCTGAAACAAACAATGAGAACCTAGAATGTCAGCAATTAAAAATTGACATTCTTCTTAGAATCTCAAAATCATTAGAAAAGGACTATCAACTAATCAAAGAACTCATGGAAAATATGGAAACCTGTCGACAGACCATTTGTTGGGGCACGGACTTTCTTCTTTTTAACCTTCTTTCCTGTATAGATAGCAAAACATTTTATAAGTTGATGAAAGTCACATAGCAGAAGTTACTGGTCTGCCTAGCATTCACTAAGGGAGTTCAAAAAATATTTACTTTAACGGACCATAGTAGAACTGAATAAAAACCTGTTTCAGCTGTTGACTTCTGCTGTTCTTCTTCGGCATGGGGAGCACTTGCCTGTGAAGCGGGTTCTTTGGCACTGGCAGATTCATGTGTGGCTTCAGAAACAGCAACTTTAGAAGAAGACTTCACATTCTCAGGAGTTAGTTGTGAAGCTACTACTGGTGCAGCTGTAGCTTGATCTGCATCTACTATGGGCTTGGGGGTCATTTGTTCCTCCATAATTGGAAGATGCTCTCCCTTGGAAGCAGCAGAAAGGGTAGGAGACGGCACCCTGGGGGGTGGACAACGAGCAGACTCCACATCTGACGAGAAAAACAATATCAAAGGCTGGAATACCACACTGTTACAGTTGGGATACACGAAAAAGAGCAAACCTTGGACTTGATACGTGCTCCCTTGTTTTCAGCACTGCTATTATTGTTACACTCTAGAAAACGACTGATCGAATCTCTGGCTAACTTATTCGGAATCAAGTCATCTGTAAGAACATCTTTCTGCCCACAAACACATGCAGAATTTGATATGATGTAATCCCGTATACCTGTACAAAGGTTTAGCTACAACGTCATAAACAATATGAAATTTCTAGAGAGTTGCAGGTACTTCTGGTACTACAAAAGCTTCAGATCCATTCCAAGGCTACCATTTAATGCCCCATCACGTCAATGTAATTCAGCTCCATAGCAAAAACATCAAAATGAAAAAAATACAGCATAACACTAAAACAAAGGTTAAACAATGTCGGTATAGGACTGTCACGTGGTGAAATCTTACATCTATCACAGAAAGTAGCAAAACAACACTTGACTGTGATAACTGCATCTTTCATGATTTCTTTGCACAGCGGGCAACGATGTTCTGCTGGAATCTCACCAACTGAACGCGTAGTAGGCAAACCGTCAATTTCTTTCTCAAAAGCAGCCCTGTTAAAAAAGATTAATTGAAAACTTGTTATTCAAACTTAATATATTCACAAAGAAGTATTATCCTCTCAAAAGATATTAGCTTACTCATTTGGCTTCAAAACTGCAACTGAACCGCTAGGTAGTGCATAAGAACCATCAGGGGTTTCAATCAACATTGACTTTGGGATGCCAGTTGGAGGTTTCACTTTCTTAACATCATAATTGGGATCTCCATTGGTAGGGCAATGCTGAATAAAATGCCCTGAAATTCATCCAAAGACTGTTATACACTGCCCAACATTAGTCTTTGGATAATAAATTGCATTATCGATTTGTGCACAATTTCATAGACTGTGACATACCTGGGACCTTACACCTATGACATACATATCCTGGGGGAGGTGTTCTTTTATCAGGTCCAAGCCCGAGCCGGCCTTCAAAAAAAGATGCAAATTAACATTTCGAATACCTACTGTCTGTGTCTTAGTCTTGTTTCACCCTTTTATACACAAATATGTTTACTCACCAAAGCCACGTCCACCCATCATTCTTCCACCCCTTCCAAAGCCTCTACCAGGGCCATATCCATCAGTAGGTTGTCTGCAAAAAAATTGAATATAATATTTTGGGAATCTATTAATAAACCAAATATGAGAAGGGTAAAAATAAACTGATGGGTGCAACTTACTGCCAGTCTAGCGCTGGAGTCTCAATCAGGGCTTTAATTTTACTATCCTCATCCTCTTGAGTCGGAGGAGGAGCATCCTGAACTGTATTAGTGAACTGAACCGTTGTCATTTCAGGAATGGCATATAAGTCGCTACCAAATTCATCCCAGTCTGACTCATCAGGCTGCACGCGAAACAACACTTCAAAAACAATTCATCTAAAATAACTTCCGAGTGAACCATAGAGGCACAAACAGCAGGTAAACTCTTAAGCTCACATATTTCATAGTCGAAGAATCAGCTCCAGTGAAAGTGCTAATAGGGGGCTCAGGATCCTCTACTTTATTTTCCGTAATTGGCCTGAGGCAATACATTTCAACGTACATCATCCAACTAAAACCACTAAAAAGGCAGACTTTTAGATAAAGTGGTCACAGTGTCTGTAACTACTTAAATAGAAACTTGGCAGTCCTTTTATTTTTTGTTGTTAATGACAATGGAGGTGCAGTAAATAAATTCAGGGCTGAGACAATACTGTTGCTGTGTGACTATCGGCATCGATGCGAGGACGTCCAGGAACACGGCGGATTAACACAGATGTACCCTTAGGGATTAAGGTTTCTTCATCAAGATACTCTGAAAATACACAAAAACATAACACATGCATAAATAAGCATATACAAAACAAAATAACCGATCCTAGTCTCTAATATCTATATAACTACAATAAATCAGGCTTCTCAAGTCCCAACTGAATACCAAAATCGAACATGACCACCATGCCAGAGTGTTAGGGCCAAAGCCAAGATAAAAATTCCAACTCTATAGTCAATCTATACAATCAAAGGAATTTAAGGGTATGTTTGAGCCAATCCAAAATACCATCAATCCAATGCGAAGATGCCATATTTATAACACCATACACTATATGCTGACCCTAAAGTGTAAAAAACTGTTGCTATTTGTGCATTTTAAGTTCCAACCAAACACAGAAATAGAAACAAGTGAATCTTGAAACACCAATTCATCTAAGACACACAAGGTAAATGCCAGTGACAACTCTTAAAAAACGACTCTGAAGTTTATACGACTGAACAAATGAGTCAATTCCGTGTATTTGAGGCAGTCTCGAATGACACCAACTAGGATAAAGATGCGTTATTTATATGTAAGAATAATTCTGTAAATTGAAGGCAAGAAATACACCCATTATTAATCAAACAAACCTTCTCCAGTCTGGACGTTGGTGACCACAAGGTCAAAATCAGTACCCCTGCCCAAGTGCTTGGATTCGAATATTTTTTCTTTTAGTATAGCAACAGATACAAAATGTCCGTCAATAGGAACAGTGTCAAAATCTTTTGCACTTTTGAACTTATAATAAACAGCCATTGTGAAATCTTTTCTTAGTTTTTTCCTTCACCACTGGAAAAATAATCAATATAAATCACAAAATGATGATCACACAGAACCCTAAAAATTCCAAGGCTCCTGTAACTCAACACAGGCCTCTGGAATTCATAACTCTATACCGGACATTGATGAATTACAGCAAACCACTATGCAATGCAACTCTTCTTTGTCCTCTTATTATTGCAAGAACACCAAAATGCAAACCCAAAGATGCCAACTTGAATTCCTCCGCAAAAAAACACCACATTAAATCTACGAACAAACAATCCAATGCTTCAGCTCCTCCGAAACGTCGCTCCAAATCTTCCTCGGGCAGACCTCCTCTAATCCGAACACGAAAAACTGCGGACCGGTGAATCGCAGAGATCTGAGAGCTTAATCGTCGATTCAGATGATGAGAAGCTGAATTCAAATGGCGAAACTGATAACTAAGGTGTCTTCGAATCCCCGATTGCGGAGAGAATTGAATCGAATCGAATCAAATCCTCGCGCTTGTTGACATGATTATGCTGCCGAAGAGGCCGGCTTTGAAGCGGCAGAAGTTTGAGACGCGATCGGCGGAACCAAAACGATTAGGGTTTCGATAGAGAGACGATTGCTTCCTCTTCTTCAAACCGATTGAGGAGAGAGAATGTATTGATTCGACGATAGCGTAAAGTTTGTGACACCTCGAAACGGATTGGATCAATTGTTATTTGGGCCTAAAATTTCTATTGGGCCTGAATCGGATATTGGGCCTGACGAGTCAGGCTCCGATCGGTCAAGGTCGAGCTCCGAACTTCTCAAAAACGCCGCCGTCCACTTCGCCGATCGGTTCTGCATATCCGATCTGAGGAACCGAATCTCGGTGGATTCCGGGGGCTGAAATTCCGATCGATCCGATGGAGAAGAAGATTAAAGCGAGCACGATCGGCGTCCAAGCTACAGAAGACGAAGAGAGCTGTCAGTGGTTGACTGGAAAAGGTTTGATTCCAGCTTTTTTATGCGTTGCGGTGTTTGGATTATTGGTGAGAGTAGGCGTGTCGCTGCATTCGTACTCCGGAGCCGGAGATCCACCAAAGTACGGAGATTTTGAAGCGCAGAGACATTGGATGGAAATCACTACTAATATTCCTGTTGCTGAGTGGTATAGGAATAGTAGTGTGAATGATTTGAGTTACTGGGGTTTGGATTATCCTCCATTGACTGCTTATCAGAGTTATGTTCATGGATTGTTGCTTAAATTTGTTCATCCAGAGTCTGTTGAGCTGTTCACATCAAGAGGTCATGAATCTTATTTAGGGTTCGTGTATATTAGCTTAAGCTTTTTCCATTTTTGTGATCGTTTTAAATTATTTGGATTGGTTTGTGTTTGCTTAATTGTGTGGTGATGTGTTTATGCAGAAAATTGTTGATGCGGTGGACTGTCTTGTCATCGGATGTATTGGTGTTTTTTCCGGCGGTACTGTACTTTGTTCTGGTGTATTATAGGGGGCAGTCTGTTCGGACGAGTGATATAGTGTGGCATGTGGCGATGATGATACTCAACCCATGTTTGATTATTGTTGATCACGGTCATTTTCAGGTAATTTGCAGATTTATTGTGTGTCAGTTGTGGAATCTACTAAATGTTTCCTGACGCCTTTGTATTTCTCAGTATAATTGTATCAGCTTGGGCTTAGCTGTTGGAGCTGTTGCGGCTATCCTTTCAAAAAGGGATCTACTTGCTGGTATTCTGTTCAGCCTGTCTCTCAATCACAAACAGGTATTTTGTAGTCTAGTTTTGGATTTGTTTGATTGATTTCACTAATAATCTTTGTTGAGTGCCCGCGTTGTCATCAGAATCTACTCATTGCATGTTTCGTACGTTTTGAGGTTTTTTTGAGATGCATCTGAACTTGTAGTCGTCGAAAACTTGAGGATCTTTCTATTATCCCTCTATATTATTATTCAAGACATAGTCAATGTATAAAATATTTGTTGGTCAACTCCCTACAATATACAATACCCTTTAGGTCATGCTGATGCACATCAAACTGCTTTCTTTATATGTTGGAAGCTGATGATATCTGCAGTTGTGTACTGTGTATAATGTAGAATATAATCAGATGAATGATGTAGGAGATTATACTAACATTTACTTTTTATTTGGTGGCAGATGAGTGCATATTTTGCACCTGCATTCTTTAGTTACCTTCTTGGAAAGTGCCTGAAGCACTCCAATCCGCTTCTTGAGGTTTCAAAACTGGGGTTTGTAGTCATAGGAACGTTCATGTTTCTATGGTGGCCTTATCTTCAGTCAAAGGATGCATTTTCAGGAGTAAGTAGTGTTTACAAATTATGACTGTCAATAAAAGAGTAGTGTCACTTTTGTGTAAGATTTCATTTTCCATGACTTACATACAGTTTTGAAGCTTAATGCTATTTTCTGATTCAGGTTTTATCTCGTCTTGCTCCTTTTGAGAGAGGTATTTATGAGGACTATGTTGCTAATTTTTGGTGCACAAGCTCTATTCTTATAAAATGGAAGAAATTGTTCTCTATGCATTTTCTGAAGCTCGTGAGCCTTACTGCAACTATCATCACATGCCTGCCCTCAATGATTCATCAGATACGCTACCCAAGTTATCAAAGTTTCCTGTATGGGATGATGAACAGTGCCTTTGCCTTTTATTTCTTCTCTTTTCAAGGTAGTTCAAACAGATGTTTTTGCTCGAGGCCTGCCATATTATTTACCACATTTGGATTCCAATTCTTAGCTTTACACTCTTTGTTATTGTTACAGTACACGAGAAGTCCATATTGCTGCCCCTTCTGCCTGCAAGTTTGTTAGCCTTTGAAGAGCCTTTCATCTACATCTGGTTTGCTCAATTTGCTATGCTGTCCATGTTCCCTCTTCTGATCCGTGACAAATTGATTATGCCATATGCGGTTTTATCCGTCCTGTTCACCCTACTATCATTGGCTCCTAGCAAACAATATACTAATCGAGTTCCAACCTCTCTGAAATGGTTACCCAGGAAATCTATGGCCTTCTGTTCAATTATTCTTCACATAGTTTATATCACCCTTACTCCTCCCAAGCGGTATCCATTCCTCTTTGAAGCTATAATCATGCTTCTCTGCTTCACCCAGTTCATTCTTCTAGCTATTTACACAAATGTGAAACAATGGACCTTGCTAAAGCCATCGAGCTCAACCTCCAAGAAAAAGAAGCTAATCTGATGGAGCGCATGTAAGACATTTTAGCTCTGATTATGTTATAACTTCTATGCTCGAGTCAATAGTTTTTTTTCTGGTTTCGACGTGCAATTCTTATTGAATTCGTCATATCTAACCTGGTGAAATACGTTACTAGTTTCACCATCTAGAGCTCAGTCTAAATAGCATTCTGCCAATCCTCTTTGAGTCACTGCTTCCGTCAGTTGACATGTTATGTATCTTCAATAGCTATTGTTTATTAATCCTCGCCTTGCTCATGGAGCACAAGCTTGAAATCTTGACTGCTGTTGGATTTTATTTAAATAAAAATACCTTGTAACAGTCTAGAGATTCCTTGTGGCACATGGCAAGTAATATTTAGTACACAAAATGAATGCCAGTCCAAAAAATGGCCACTCACATGGCAAGTAAAGTAACAGTCTAGAGATTCCTTGGGGCCAATCATCACACAAGAAAATCTAACGCTAGTTGTTTGTTTTATACATTGTTTTTCAAGACACTCAATAATGCACAAAACTAGAAAGAGTGAAAGACCCTTTATAAGTATCACCCTTTCCCTTAAAATGCCTCACTTTCAGATTTCATAAGTCTAAAATGTGGACTTACACCATGACCTTTGACAGCTTGATTTCCCAAGCATCATTGGCAGTCTTGGCCTCTATAGCATCAGCATTCTTCCTATCATGGATAGGCAGGGCACTCAGAAAGCCAAAACTGCCACTCCCTCCAGGCCCTCGAGGCCTTCCGATACTTGGGTACCTTCCATTTCTTAGCAAACACCCTCATGTAACGTTTGCCAAGTTGAGTGAATTATATGGACCTATCTACAAGGTTCAGCTAGGCAACAAGCTTCATATTGTTCTAAGCTCTCCTGAAGTTGTCAAGGAAGTTGTCCGCGACAAGGACATTATTTTCGCTAATAGAGGTTCAGGGGTTGCTAGCAACATTGCTACATATGATGCAAATGACATAGCTTTCAAGACTATGGTCCCGAATGGCGAAATTGCGCAAGATCTTCTCGCATAGGTTGCTTCGGAAACTCAACTCTTGAAGCTAGTTTCGGGTTCAGGAGAGACTCTGTGAAAATGGGTGTTAAACAAGTGTATGAGAATATTGGGACTCCAGTTGATATAGGAACAGTTGGATTCATGACAGTGGTGAATGGCATGCTTGGTACCATCTGGGGTGGCTCGGTTGATGGAACAGCTAAGACTGACTTGAAAGACCTCATTGATGAGTTTATGGTTGTTATGGGAGCTTTCAATGTATCTGACTTCTTCCCAGCTCTTGCTTGGCTTGATCTGCAAGGTATCGAGGCCCGGAGCAGACGGATTTTCAATGAAATGGATGTTATGTTTGACAATGCTATCTTGCAAATTCAAAAGAGATTGGCTGAAGGTGATGATAAATGTAGTGCTAATTTTTTGGGGTATCTCATGGCTCTCAAAAATGAACAAGACCCTTCAACTTCAGTCAGTATGACTCAAATTAAAGCCATGCTTCTGGTATGTGTACTTCTACCCTTCATCGGCTTCTTTTCGTTCGGAACATTGGAAAAACTTATGCTTATGATTTGCTTTATTTTCTAACAGGATACAGCAGTTGGAGGAACAGACACTACCTCAACCTTATTTGAATGGACCTTGTCGGAGCTGTTGCTTCATCCTCAAGCAATGAAAGCAGTGCAAGACGAGCTGACTGAGGTAGTGGGGCTCGATAACCATGTCATCGAGCTCCACTTACCCAAGCTACGGTACCTAGACGCAGTCATAAAGGAAACACATCGCCTTCATCCAGCATTTCCACTACTCCTCCCTCGTTGTCCATCCGAAGATACCCAAGTAGGAAACTACACTATTCCCAAAGGCGTTAAGATATTCATTAACGCTTGGGCGATCCACCGAGACCCAGCCCTATGGGAAAATCCCCTAGAATTTATACCAGAAGATTTTTAGACTCTACAACGAAATGGGATTTTTTAGGTAAGGATTTTAAGTATATGCCTTTTGGCTCTGGCCGGAGGATATGCCCTGGACTACCTTTGGCTGAACGGTCATTAATGTACACTGTGGGTACATTTTTACATTGCTTTAACTGGAAGATTCCTGAGGGAGTTAAGATTGATATGGATGATGAGTTTGGAGTTGTTATGAAGAAGAAAAAGACTCTTGTTGCCATCCCAACTCCAAGATTTGGTAATGAGTCTTTGATAGTTATGTGAATTGTGTGTCATTTTGAATCTTAGTTTCCGTTGCTTCATGTCTCATTTCCAACAGAAACATTTGTTGAATAAGATGTTGTTCAGTTGCAATTATTTCCTGTTTTTTTACCAAAAAAAGTGTATCGTTTCACTGCATGATTGCTCAGAATATGATTGACCTACTTAATGCAGCAAATGGGTCCTGAGATAGCAGGATGAATGTACAGCGGAGTCTGTAGTAATTTATGAGCATGTCTGTGCAAGTTGTGCCTTTAATAATGCAACACTATTATTGAAAGACATCAGACTGATATTTGTTGGATTTTTGGAAGAACTTGATCATTGATCCTATCATTTCATGCCTTCAAACAAGTTACTATTAAAAATGGAGTGGAGTTTTATGCAGCAGAGCCCCACACTATACTCAAAGGAACTTTGCGAAGCACACGAATCAATGCACTTCTCATTTCTGCTGACAGATACCGAATGACTGATTGCTAGATTATTATTCCTTGTGCTTTTGAGTTATTTTCATAATCAAATAAATACAGTTTTGAATAGATATATTATATTGGTTGCTTTGTTTCAATGGAGTATATAATAAAGAACATCGACGAGTATGTGTGCTAAAAGTCAGTAGTGAAAACTGAGTGGTAGGAGTCCATATAAATGACCTACTCCCTCCGTCCCACCGAATGCTTCTCTTTTTGCCATTTTAGGTGTCCCATCGAATGCTTCCTATTTCTTTTTTTGACAAAAAATAAATATTAAAATATAACACTCTAATTACACTTACTAGTTAAATATAATTAATTATACTAACTAATTAATTATTATAATTGAATTAAACTAACTACCAAAATTGAAAAATCACCTCCAACAACCCTAGATATTGGTTTCAAAATTTTGATGGGAAAGTTTAATTTTGGTAAAGTAATTTTGATCTCAAAATTTTGGTGGGAAAATTTACTTTTGAATTTGTCTTAATCAGATTTTCATTAGAATTTTTTATTCCTTAAATATTGGTTTCTTATTTTACATTAGAAATACCAAATAGGAAGCTTTGGATGGGACGGAGGGAGTACAAGATAAGGCTGGAATCCTTTGAAGACAAGAATGTGGAGTTGGCAAAAGACTGAACTTCAGACACATCCATTAATATCCACTCCTGCCCATTTAGCTACTGAATCTGAATAAAGCTACTGCACATACAACATCAGATGCTGAACAAAGCCTTTAACTAAAAACCCAACTCAGATTCTACAGAACTCTATTTTTTGGTAAGACATATGTGTCAAGGTCAAACCTGGTCAACGACAAATAAAGAAGTTTCATTAGTGTAACGATATTAACGGCCAAGATGTCTTTGTTAACACCTTACGGTGCGCCCTCATGTATTTTATCACAACCATTTATAATTTTTTTGGCAACCTTATTAAATGATAATCAGTTTTGGCAACTATAAACAAACATTCCATTACTACCCTTGCATTTAAAAACAACAATTTAGCAACAAGGGGTATAATCGTAAATAAAACACTTCGACACGGTGCGTTTCTTATTCTCGTCTTATCACTGAAGCAGCAACTTGCACTATCTTTCTCTCTCTTCATCCCCAAATTCTATCGAAACCCTAGCTCGACGATTGGCAATCGATTCTCGACCATGGAGCCCCACCGACAGTAGGGAGTACGAATTCTCTATTGGGTTGTGTCAAGTTTCAATCTTCGTGTCGGATTGCTCGGAGTTCGTTCGATGGGGTCGACTATGAATCCGTTTGATCTGCTTGTGGATAACGACACTGATGATCTTACTGAGCTTGTTAAGGTTTCGGTTGTGGTTGAGAAGAAGGCTTCGTCTGGTAAGCCTGCGGTTGCTGCTGCTGCGGTGAAGCCGGCGGCTAAGCTTCCTTCCAAGCCACTCCCTCCTTCCCTGGCTGGTGAGTTTTTGATTGATTTTGTTATTCATTTTTGTGTTGATAGTTTTTTTTGATATTTAGTGTTGAATTGAGTGAGAGTTTGGTGTTGAAAGATTTGATTTTTATGTTATTTGTGCTGATTGGATTTTGGAAGTAGTGAGAGTTTGAGTGCTTTGCAGTGAGAGAGACAAGGAGTGATGGTGGACGTGGAGGAGGCCGTGGTGGTCGTGGCGGAGGACGTGACCATGGTGAAAGGGACAGCTCATTCAATGGATACTCAGGAGGGTATAGTAACCCATCAGATGAAAGGGGTTCAGGAAAAACTGTAAGGCGTGGTGGTGATAATGGACCGCGTGGGGCATTCCGTGGTGGCCGAGGTGGTGGACTCGGCGATGGCAATGATGCTGATGGGGAAAGACCTAGGAGATTTTTTGAGCGAAGAAGTGGAACTGGTCGCGGGTATGCAATGCAATGTCATTTTTAATTATCATTGTACACAGTTAATTGCTTATGATATATTCTCTAATTATTTTAATTACTAATAAGTAACTGCGATGTATGTACAATTGTTTTATCGCATTTTCCTCTTAATGCTAAACCTGCAAAGGTTTGACTCTTGGTTTTACGTTGATTTAGACGACTTAAGTGTCTTTTCTCCTTCTTATAGCAATGACTTCAAGCGTGACGGTGCTGGTCGTGGCAACTGGGGAACTCCAACTGATGAGTCTATAGTGTGAGTATTTCTGACAATATATATGTTTGTTAATGTGTTACCTATATTTACATTCATTAATGTGTAGGGTGAAAGAGGATACTCAGCCAGAGAAGGAAAAGACCGTTGATGAGGAGAAGCAATCTGGAGAGCAGGAAGCTGAAATTGTTAGCAAAGAGAAACCTGATGATGTTCCGGAAGAGAAAGAGCCAGAGGAAAAGGTGACTACACTGGTTATTTACTTGACTTTAGTACTTTGTTATATTCACTCTAGTATTCGTGTCAAGTTATATCAATGATTTTGCGAGGTAGTCTGACGAGTAGAAAATATTTTTTGCTGTCTCGGATTGCCTGTTTCATTTTTTATTACTGAATGTTTTCACTTCTGGGGGTATTAGGAGATGACATTGGAAGAGTATGAGAAGTGCTGGAGGAGAAAAGGAAAGCTTTGCTTATGTATAAGCCTGAAGTTAGGAAAGTGAATGTTGACAAAGAGTTGCAGTCGATGAAACAAATAGCCAACAAAAAGGCCAATGACGAGTTCTTTGCAAAACTGGTAATAACTAAGTGACATCCCTGATCATAGGACAACATCCGCATTTATACGACAAAATACTGATGTGTCATATATCTAACCTTTGTATGTCTGTCAGGGTATTGAGAAAGAGAAGCGAAAAGAGTTGGCTGAAAAGGAAGAAAAAGCCAAAAAGGTAGTCGTGTCTATACAAGGGTGTTCTTGTGCATATATGTGAAAAAATAAACACCATTCAAACTCTTATGTCAAAAATATTCCTCAGCCACATACTTTTATCTCATTCTTTTGCTGTACTTTTGACTTTTAACGGTCGTGAATTACTGCAGGCTGTGAGCATAACTGAATTCCTGAAACCTGCTGAAGGTGAAAGGTCTTCTTACCGTGGTCGCGGCCGTGGACGTGGCCCCAGGGGTGGATTCAACGGCAACAGCCAAAGCACCAGGCCAACTGTCCCAGCAAATATTGAAGACCCGGGACACTTCCCTGCCCTCGGTGCCAAGTAAGACTGACATAGTCGCAACTCCATGCCCTATCTATTTTGGAATAGCGGCTGGCCAGCAAACAGAAGTCTATTGATAAAAAGAATTCACGGGGTGTTGAAGCTTCAACTCTTCCATTCTCGTGCTTGTTTTTCCTACTCATAGATTTGCTTTCAACTTATTTCCTTTTCAAGTTAATCGGTTTACAATGCATCAGTTTTGCCTCATTTCAAGCACTAGCAAATTTTTGTTTCAAAACTTTAGCTCCCCTGCTCAACCTCGACCAGGGAATGCTATTACTAGCTAAGAAAAAATTCAGTGCAAAGTATCCTAGTAATGGGTGCAGTTCCCTTACGACCTAGGGGCTGCATCCAAGGGTTATAGTTATAATTGCATCTGTGTAAAAGCGGATGATGTCACGTAGCTAAATGCATAAAGCGTACATGCATATTTGCATGTGTTAGTAAAATAGTCATATGTAGGCATATGATTGATTGAGTAAGGATCAGGTGAAAAGCACCTTTTGGTTATAAAATACAAACATATCTCAACTATTAAATATTCAAATCGGACGGCTATTAATTTGGGGGTGCAAATATAATTAATTGAAACATTAAATACGAGATTTTGAATTCAATAACTCAAAAAGGGTAGATTAGTCCACACAAAAAACCCAAAAATCAAACAGTTTTGATTTTTTCCAAAAATCACGTTCTCCCCTTTTGATCAAAACCAAACATACCAGTAATCAAAGCTTCAAAGGCGGTCGCTGGTGGTGGCTTAATTAAACCGGTCGCTGGTGGAGCTGACGACGGTGGGTCTTCTTCAGGTTTTCCTAGTTTAAGAAACTCCGGGTCGGAAGAGTTACACTATTGTAGCGATTGTACGTCGTCGTCTTCTTCTTTGGTGGCGCTTGACATCGCCGGAGCGTTACACTGTTGTAGCAAAGGTTGTTAATGATGAAATTGAGTGCGTGGTTCATGCATCACATGAAAGTATTTCGTTGGAGGTTAAAATGGAGGAAGTTCAGCCTAACAATTTAGTGAAACTGGAGTTTGAAAATAATGTTGGGGATGGTGGACCACAGCCAAGATGGGAAGCAATGATTACCAAGGATGAAGTAGAGCATGTGCCAATGTCGGCTGAAAGTGTTCCGTGGGAGATTCAAATGAAGGAAGCGCAGACTACACATAACAATTTAGTGAAACCAAAGTTAGAAAATAATGATGGCGATAGCGAAGCACAGACGGGATGGGAAGCAACGATTACTAAGGATGAAGTAGAGCATGATTCAAATGAATTGTTCATATGATTCATGATTTGCTATACTATGATTCATGGTTTGTTATGATGTGTTTCATGTATTCATAAACAACGCATCATAAAACTTTCATGAACGATAAAAACAACAAGATTACATGATTCATCAATTGTTGCGTTATGATTCATGATTCGTTATTATGATTCATGATTTGCCACTTGTGATTCATGAATTGTTCATATGATTCATGATTTGCTATACTATGATTCATGAATTGTTCATATGATTTATTATTTGCTATACTATGATTCATGAATTGTTCATATGATTCATGATTTGCTATACTATGATTCATGATTTGCTATACTATGATTCATGATTTGCTATACTATGATTCATGAATTGTTCATATAATTCATGATTTGCTATACTATGATTCATGAATTGTTCATATGATTCATGATTTGCTATACTATGATTCATGAATTGTTCATATGATTCATGATTTGCTATACTATGATTCATGATTTGTTATGATGTGTTTCATGTATTCATAAACAACGCATCATAAAACTTTCATGATTCATTATTTGTTATCCTATGATTCATTATTTGTTATCCTATGATGCATGATGTATATTTTAGAACAACATATTATCCATGAACGATAAAACCCTTTTGTTATGGTGTGATTAATTAGTAGCAGTGGGGTAGAGTGTTATTCATACTCTTCACAAACCATGCGCGCACTGAAAAAGAGACTTGAGATTACAGAGTAAATGTTGGCGTGAGAATGGAGTGATATGATTAATGTTTCTTTGAATTTTTTCTACCTTGTCGGCACGCTTAGCGTATACTTTTACGTAGTATGATCAATAGACGTATAAACCTACTTATCAAACTAGTGAGTCTTAATTTAAAAAATTGAAAGTCGGTTACTCAATCCCTTAAAATAAGGGATTGTTATTAATGAGAATATTTAAAATATATGTTATGCGTGTATTTCCATTATTGCCCTTTTGTAATTTTTTGTATTAATTAATATTCTTTAATTATAACCGTTGATTGAAATCTAATGGGTGGTTTAGATTTGTTTGCATTTTATAACCAATCTAGCACTTTTTATTTGATCCATTCTCATGATTGATTAAATTGGAGGGTGAGATTTGGGGAGTTTTTCAAAGATTTAAGTGGGTTTTAAATGAGCCCAACTCTCCTAGTAATTGTATCTAGGAGAAGTATTATGTGGAACCCCCTCTTTTCATGGATCCATGAAAAGGTGGGGATTCCACATGATACTTTCTCATTGTATCTATTAGCGATCAATTTATTAGTCTCCAGTGTTAGAGGCCACTCTTAATAGTTTAATTTTTTCTAAAAAAATTGTAACTCTTAATTCATAAATGTGCTCATTTGTATAACTAAAGTTTTTAACAGTTTATTTCTTGGAATGTTAAATTATTTTTCTAAGATTTGAATTATTATATTTTGAATTAATATACTTCATTTCTGGTTTGAAGAGAATATGTGTTGCCGGTTTTTTGCTTAAAACATTAATGAAGGATATTGGATAAAATTAATGTATACGAATCCCTTAACATTAACTAAGTCACAATTTTTTAAAATCATTTAAAATATGATAAACGTGACATTAATAAAACCTTTGATAAATTCTCTACTTTGTTAGAAATTCTTTATGATTTTGTAAAATGTAAACAATGTATTAAACATGTATACAACAAATCAAAGTGTACAAGAAGTAATGGTCTAGTCTAGCGATTTGTCACTCAGCCCCTATTTTCAGAGATCGTTGGTCCATTCTTTGAGTGATGAAGTAGTAATTTTTTCTAAAAAGCAAATTCAAATTTATTCAAGATGGCAAAGTATCTTGATCAGAATAATAAACACACTAAAGACTAAAGCTGAACAATTATCAACGCTTTCTCACATTTCAACATGTCGTCATATTAAGTTCACTTCAGTTAAATAACAATCAATGCAGTAATAAATCATAAGAAAAAGTTTAAATTATACAAAAGCACTCAATTTGATATATACAGTTTTTCATTGTATTTTAATTTCTAATGTTCTTAATTCAAGAAAGTTTAAAATCAAATAAGAAAAGAAAAATCTCATCATCTAATTCAAGAAAGTAACAAATTAACAATAAATCACACTATTTTCTAGATTTTCAAAATTGCAAAACAGAAAGAGAATAAATATAAAAGTTAATATTCTAATAAAAAACCTAAAAGGGTTTAAAAACTGAGAAAGAGGTGTGTGATTGTGATATGAAAGACCACCACCAATTTACACAACATTATTAATTTAATTTTCACCAAAAACAACAAAAAAATGCTTTAATCAGCCAATGCCAAAAAGTCTAGTTTTCTTCTCCATTAGATTGTACAGATTCTCAGTTTCCATTTCAATTCCAATCCTCCTCTCTTCATTGCCCTCTCTTTCAGTTTCTTCATCCAACATCAGCTGTTTCTATCTTGTGAATTTTATTGTACACAAACTCAGAGCTTCAAAGCCCTCATCATGCCCACAAAGTTTTGATTTTTGTTCAATTTTGAATGTAAAGTTTGCGTCTTTATTAGTTTTAATATCTGGGTTTATAAAGGAGATTGATTTTGGTTCAGTTTTGATTCTGGGGTTTGAGATTTTGAAAGAGTCATGGTCAAAGAAGGCCCTTGCCGTCACTGTGGTGTCACCAGTGAGTGTTGCTTTACTCATATGTTGTTAAAGATTGAATTTTTCGTGGTTGTTGAATTGTTTGTTGATTTCAGAGATTAGCTGAATGATGTTTGTATTGTAATATTGTAATTGAGGTTGTTCATGAATGATGCTGATGATATTGAGACTGCTGAATGTTTCCTGAATACAGAATTGGGTCATATGATGGTTGGTGCTGGTTGAATTGCTGTGTTTGATGTTTGTCTGTGGTTTCCATTTAGCTGATGACATTGGAGTCAATCAAAGTCTTCACGTAGCAGTGGCGCAATTCAGTTTCTGAATGCTGGCCGCACAGATTATGTTGGCTTAATTTTGTCATTTCTAGGTTCAGTGTCAGGATTGGGGATTGCCGTTCAGTGTGATATTATGCATGTTTGTTTGATGATTGTTTGCAATGCTGTTTTCACTCGCCTGTGATTGTGAAAGTATTCTAACTTCGATCCTCTTTGCTTTAATATCCTATTGAACTAAAGAATTCATATTTTTCGCTGGTTTCCAGTTTTATCTGATACAATTTGTAGCACATTTGACAATACTTTGTTGTAGTTTTTACACAGTTTTGCTAATTTGGTACTAAAGGCATTGATTTTATGTGATATTCAACAGGCACTCCTCTTTGGCGTAATGGACCACCTGAGAAGCCTATACTATGCAATGCGTGTGGATCTCGTTGGAGGACAAAGGGAAACCTTACAAACTACACCCCTTTGCATGCGCGTTTAGAGCCAGGTGATTATGAAGATTATAAGGTTTCAAGTACCCGAAGGAAAGAAGTAAAGGCACCTAAAAGGAAGAGGAGTCGCAGCAATGATGTTGTTGGACTTGGAGGAGACGTTTATGATTATAGCCATAGCTATCAGAAGTTTATGGACGATGATTCTAGCTATCGGTCTAGTTCAGGATCAGACGAGTCAAATTCTGAGAGCTTTGGACCTTTCAGCAGTACCATAGGAAGTGATTTAACAGGTTCAATATTTCCAATCTTGCTCGTTAAAACTACAATTTGAAGTTCCAAATCTTGATTTGACCTTGTTGTGACGATTTGATACAAATACAATCTCTCTCACCAGGTCCTGAACAATCCCTTATACGGGATACAACAATTCTTCGAGGAAGAGGACTTGTAACAATCGATCAATGCCGTCTTCCATTGAGAAGTTAACTCAGGATTTGTATACTATTTTTCAAGAGCAGCAATCCCACTGCTCCGAAGCACCTGAAGAAGCATTGCTTTATGAGACCAACACGCCAATGGCTTCTGTGGAAATAGGACATGGGAGCGTTCTCATAAGGCATCCTAGTGAAATAGCGCATGAAGAGGAGTCTGAAGCTAGCTCTCTTTCTGCCGAAGTTAAACCTTTGTCTATGAATAAAGCTCATCCACGCCCTGTCTGCCCTTTTGTACATACAGAATATAAGGGTCCTGCTTTTCTACCTCCCCGGACTAAGAGGAGCAAGAAAGATTCTAGTCAGCCAACGATGAATATAGCGCAAAGCTACAAGTAAGATCAACTTATTCAATGAATTTCTTGTTCTGCTAGTTGAGCTAGCTTTAGCAATATTGACGGAGAATAGGGTTTCTAAGGGTTTTTTCATTACTGAAGTTTTATATGGTTGTCAAAATTGCAGGAGCGAATCGGCAAATGTTTCTGACATACAACACTTGCTTGGAAGACGTGATTCGCCACTCTGCGCCATTGATCTTAATGTATGTTTTTATCTTCTCATAATTCTCGAATTATTTTCTGTAGCTCATTGAAATTGTCTTATCTTATGTGTAGTGTATAGTCAACCTCGAGGAATTCTCAGCACAATTTACGACTGGGGAACAGCGTCATTTGCTGAAATACTTGCCCAAGTCGGATATTGAAAACTACCCCAACAGGTAACTTTTCAAAATGACCCTAATTGTAAAAACTCAGCTTCAAAGTGTTACCTGCAAAAGACAAACCTAAAAATATGTTTCTTTTGTGTTGTTTTTGAAGCCTTAAAAACCTTTTTAATGACTCATTGTTTCGAGAAAGCTCGCTATCCTTTCAGCAACTCCTTGGCGAAGGAGTTTTCGATCTCTCTTTTCCAAATGCTAAACCTGACGACTGCCGGAACTTAAGGAGACTGGCCTTATGCAACCCGCTTAAATCACATTGGGTGGAACAATACGATCAGCTGAAGGTAAGAAGCAGTTCTTAATCAAATATCAACTTAGGTTTTCAAATAGGTTCAATACTTTTTACCTCATTTCTCCAATACTTAACAATGCAGAAGAGTCACAATCCCTTAACGGCGAGTAAAATACCCGAATCAGATGTCAAGGAAGTTGCCAAACTTGCGCAAAATTCCCAAACATCAGGTCAGTTTCAACCCTTAGTCTACATAATCAGCATCCAATCATTTCATTACTGATCAATATCTCTTGAAATGTAACAGATACCAAGATTTTCCCAAAGGACCCAAGAACGATGAAAACAAAGCTCAGCGATAAACGTAAAGAATTCATCGATTCCGGCAGAACATGTTTACTTCCCAAGAGTGTTTCCAGCTCCCTTATCACCAATCCTCTAGTCTACAATGAAGTGCACAATGATCAGACTTGCTGTTAGATGTAAAGTCTAACTATGCATTTCCACAAGCAGAGCTTCTTCCTCCTAGCCACTGTGGGTAACCTCGTTTGCTTGTTGCATTACAGCCTCAGAAATATTGTCATAAAAAGGAAATGTTGAATTCCAGAAAATCAAAGTTGGATGCTTTTGATTGAAAATTTCCAACTGTCAACGACAAATGTAACTGCCATGCAGTTAACCGGTTTTTTCAAACTCAATTGAACCAACATCGAAATGTCATTGGTTAAACCGAAAGGTTCAATTCCATTTACTACATTTCCATTTTTAAGTAAAACAACAATAGTTTTCTCTTTTTTTAACCAGGTAATTTGCAGTTTGTTGTTTTTTGCATCTTCTAATGTATGCTTACTTTCATTAATTCAAACACATATTTTGTCTCATTTTATATAAATATGCAAATCTTAATGTCACACAATTATGTTTTAGATAATTTAATCAATTAAATAGGTATTGTATCATGAGAAAAGTTTTAATACAACGCATAAGTAATATTGAGAGGGACATTATGTTTTTGCAAGATGGAATGACATAATTTCAATCACTGATTTGATTAATTAGGTAATTGAGAATAAATTAATTTTTAATTAAATTGAACTGTTGGATTTGACAGTTGCATTTGACAATTATTTTTAAATTAATTTCAGTAATTAATCAACGATCAAGAGTGTCAGTGTGTCTGCCTTTCTCGAACTTTTCCCAATTGAGTTGTTTATTAAAATTTCTTATAGTGATGTTCATTTATAAACATTGGATTTCAAATACTGGAAAAAGTCCTGCAATTTGAAACAGTTATTTTTATTCTCAAGTTCAAACAAAAATTTATTTTGATCGATCTGCGCAGTCTAGACCAATGGAATCCGTTAAATTGTACATGTAAATAAAAGAACAATGTTTTTCCTGCTGTCAATATGCTTTTGGATCAGGTGCCAGTCAAAAGCTATTTAATGAGAGTTAAAATTACGTAGTTTTGACAAAGAGTTCAGACAAAGCTGTATAGTATTTTAATAAAAAACGTCAAAACGATGTACTTTGAAACCTCCTACAAAACCATGGTCAGTTCAGACTTAATCAGCATTTTACTCAGTTTCAATAATCTTGATGGTAGAAAAGTCTATTCTCAAGAATCAATATTTTTACAGGTAATAATAAATCTCAACTTTTGAGATTAAAATACTTTAAATTTTTTGAAACTGAGTAGTTTTCGAAATATGCATCATATAAGAAATTTGTGAATGCCATTAGAAATTTATTTTATTAGACTCTCAAAGTAAATTGTTAAAAATAATACAATTAGTAAACATTTAATTGAATTACTTGTTTTAGGTAAAGACAAATGTAACTTAAAGCTTTCTCCATCTTCATACTACAGTTTCCTTTATGAAGGGTTCAGATGGACTTACCTTAAAATCCTCCAAAAGTGGAATATACATACACCTTTATCATAAATATGTTTCACTCAATGAAAATATTGACTAAAGTTACCAAATTTCAGCATTGATAAGAAAAAACCAGCATGTACGAAAATACAGCAATATTTTTCAGCAAATTTATTTTTGAACTTTGAGACTTTTGAAAATCAAGGTAATTTATTATCACACTTTTACAATGTAAAAAGTAGCAAATGAGGTAAATCCGCGACCCGCCAATCGCGCTCAAGTTCTAGAATCTTCGAAAATCATATAAATATACATCTCGTTACTCTTAATTATAACATCAAACTGATTTAAACATTCAAGATTCGAAGAAATGTGGCTCATTACAGGAATATTAGCCTTTGCAATTTTGTCACCTGCAAGTTCAGTAACTGGACAAGTTGTATTTGACGTTACAAAATATGGCGCCAAAGGTGATGGCAGGACTGATGATACTTGGGTAAACATATACATATTTATAGCAATTTAATTAGTTTTATTTTCCGCAAAAATGTCTGAATATTAATTACACTAAGACACTATACATTTGTTAATATTACTTTCATAAAAAAACAGGCATTTAACAAGGTTTGGGAACTTGCATGTCATGGAAGTAAATACTCGTCTGTTGTGGCATTGATTCCTAGTTGGGGAAAGTTCCTTTTGCATTCCACAATGTTTAAGGGACCATGCAATGCCAATTTCATAAAAGTTCAGGTGAATTTAGAATAACATTTATCAACGATTTTTTATCGTTACGTAATTATTAAGTCGTTACTGAGTACTAAGTGAAGGTTTTCTTCTAGCTCGATGGTCATATAATTGCACCCGTTTATGGAAGGAGGATGGAATTGAATGAAGGTACACAATGGGTAACTTTCAGGGATGTCAATAATTTAGATATTGGAGGACAGGGAAGCATCGATGGTGGTGGTCAACGACCCTTACCAGTATATCAAGGAATGGAGCAAAAGAAGAAGAAGAAGAGAAGAGAGAAGATTTGAATTCAGATGATCAAGAAGATGATGATGAACAGAACGAAAATACAGACGATATTGAAATTTTGGTGAGATATATACAAATAAAATGCGGACTAATAACGAACCAAGAGTGAATGATGGCGATAAACCAACGGTAAACAACCTGACCATCTTGTCCATTTTTTAACCTAATCTTGGTTTCTAGTACAAATAATGGTAATGTGTGAATGGCAGAATGTGGCTTTCTTCAACTGTCGTCGACTTAGGATTTATGGCATTTCCAGCACATTTAGTGTGAAAAACCATGTCAGTATTTCACAGTGTGTGGATGTTATCATCTCTAATGTGCATCTTAGATCACCTTGGGACAGTAAAAATACTGATGGAATCGACATTTCTCATTCTTCATGGATTACTATAAAAGATAGTGAAATCCACACAGGTGACGATTGTATCGAGATCAATTCTTCATGAATTACTATATACTAACTTCAAATGAACCAACTTACAGGTGACGATTGTATTGAGATCAATTCAGGAACCAATAATGTCAATATATCAAATATACATTGTGGACCAGGACACGGTATAAGGTTAGATTGCTCTATATATACTCTTCATCTTCATCATATTTAGTATTCAACAAAACATTTAGATTGCTCTAATTTTGTCCTACACAAATGTAATCATCAGTATTGGAAGTTTCAAGGGGAAGGAAGCCAATGTAGAGAATGTTCATGTTCAACATTGCACTTTCACTGACACTCAAAATGGAGCAAGGATCAAAACATTTCCTGTATACACATGAAACCCTTTTATAAACATAGAAAAACCATACCTTAAGATTATTAAATCCGAATTCCCAATTTTGTTTTTTTCAGGATGGGTTGGGAGGCTATGTTAGGTCAGTTACATTTGAGTCTATCACTCTAAACAATGTGAAAAGACCTATCGTCATCGACCAATTTTACAACGACATGTTTACTGGTGCTAGAAACAATATTTCACCTCTGGTTAGATATTTAAAATTTCTTCAATTTATCATAACGTATGCATGTCATGCATGTCTTTTATCCAACGTTGTCATTAACATTGTTGTGATCTCATCTTTTATGTTGCAGAACTCACCTGTGCAGATCAGTGATGTTAGATTCACAGGGTTTGATGGAACATGTTCAGGTGATGAAGCAATATATCTAAAATGCAACGGAGGAGGCTGTAATGGTATCACTTTGAGAGGGGTGCACATAAAAGGATCAAAAGGGCAACCTGTCCATTCCGTTTGCTCGAATGTCCGTGCCAATATTGTTGATACTTGGCCGGCAGTCCAATGCTAAAATGGCCGCGTCTTTTTTTTGCTGAAAAAGGCGATTTGATAATGAAGAAGATGTCATTCAGTTGAACAAACTTGTAATGACCATAATTTTTAATCAAGAAAAATGATTCAAGAAGGACAAGAGTACATATGTCGTATCCATTATCGATTATTAATAATTTAACTACTGAAGTTTAAACTTAAAAATAACTGTCAAATCCAACATCCGTATATTTTGCAAATCCAATTATACAATTTATAAAAAAATTTATATTTTAACAATCAATTAATTAAATCAATGATTAAAATTTAGTCATTCTACAAATATTTACGATCACTTAAGATTTTAATCCCTTCTATAAAGTTACGCTAAATGGAGTAGCTGTTTGGTTCAAACACTATGCACAATATGTCGTCGTTTATATTTAATACGGCGTCGTTGCAAGTAACACGCTGGTTTAAAAATTGCAATTGAATTCAGTTAAAAACCTCCGCGACGAAACCCTAATCCACCGTCGCTTTAATATCTCGACTCTTGATCGGAGCTTTCGCCGGATTCTTCCCATCAAATTCCTGTTGGATCCGTTATCATCCTCTTTAGCCTCAAGAAAGGAAGGATTCAGAATTATGGAATATGAACTTGCGATTGTAACAAGTGGTTGAGTTGCTAAATCAAAACATTTGATGTTCAACTTGCTAAGGATGGATCACAATCAAGTGCACAAGTGGTAAAGTTATCATCAATGGAAAAAATTCATGTTTAGTTGTTCTTATCTAAGTTTAATATATTTCCGTAGCAGCACTTTCAAATTGTCGTGTTCTGGATGACCTTTGTTGCAAGGTGAGTGCATCTACTGAATCAGCTGGCTAGTGGCATTTTGGATTAGATATGCGTAACCTTCACGGGGAATACAGGTTGAGAATTTTGTTCTAGCAGATTTTCGCATAGACTCAAGCTTGTAAAAGTACTGTAAGCAATTTTGATAACTCAATTTGGCAGCTATACTCTTCAAAAACATGACTTTTGCTGCAGTTGAAGGTTGTTTTTTAGTTATTCTAAGAAGATGGATGCTATATCAACTATACATGGGGAAGAAACCCTTTCAATAACTGTTTTTGATCGACATTATGGTGATATGAAGTTCACGGAGTTAATGACAGTCACGTGAACTTGTATATACCATTTTGTGATAAACAATTATTTGCGGAAAGTGTTCTAAGGTATGATATTTCATTCTGTTAGACAGTTATATTCTCTAATGATAACTGTTAAGCTGTTTTTACTTCATATAGCTTGTAGCATTTCTAACTATTTTATTATTTTCAGATAAGATAAGGTGTCGATGCCCACAGCCCCCACACAATAATGGAGCTGCAAATCATTTGCTCAGACAATGAAATAATCTAAATTTAGATCTTCGAAATCTTCGAAATCTTTGTACGTTTTAGCATATTTTACTATTTTCAGTCATCCTTTAGCTTGCATAAATGGTTTTCCCCTCACTCGCATCTGTTTCCGTGATTCCCATATTATGGACTCTAGCTTTTTTCGTAGTCTGGTTGATCACAAGAGTTAGGTTACATCGTGGCGGCCACAGACAAGTGTTTACTCCTCCAGGTCCAAGACCATGGCCAGTGATAGGAAATTTTAACCTCTTGGGAAAACTTCCCCATCCTTCCATAAGCTCTTACAAACTCATGGGCCTTTGATACAGCTCAAGTTCGGATCTACCAATGTTGTGGTGACAAATTCCCCTGACATGGCTAGAGAAATACTCAAGACGCATGATGTTACCTTTGCATCCAGACCACAACTAAGTGCTGGAAAATATATCACGTATACAACTTTTCTGATGTAACTTGGGGATCGTATGGTCCACGCTGGCGACAAGGGCGAAAAATCTTCCTTACTAATATATTCCACCGAAAAAGCTGGAGTTTTATGAGTATATAAGGGTTGAGGAGATGAAAAAATTCTCTTACAAGATTTTACGACTCAAGGGAGAGCAGGTACGCATCAGGGACCATCTTTCCCAGGTAAATCTCAGCATAATGAGTAGGATTGTGCTAGGAAAGATGTATTTCAGTGACTCAAAGCGCCAAAAGTTAAACACACTGGAAAAGTCAATAATGACGCTAGAGGAGTTCCAGGGGATGTTCGATGAGTTTTTTATACTAAATGGGGCGTTTTTAATTGGGGATTGGATTCCTTGGCTTGCTTGGCTGGATCTTAAAGGATATGTCAAAAGGATGAAGATTTTGAGTAAGAAGTTTGATAATTTTTTTGATATTGTAATCAAAGAGCATTTGATGGCTAGAATAGGACATCAAAAAACAGCAAAAGATGTTCTAGACACTCTTCTTGACCTCGCTGATGATCCTGATCACAACGTGAAGCTCAGTATTGATTATATCAAAGGTTTCACACAGGTACTAATTAAAATGTTGAGAAATTTAAATGTTTACTGAGATTGTTTCCTACTACAGTGATTGACTATAATAGCTATTAGCTTTAAATTTAGAGTTGCATTTCGTTGTGAACAGGAGTTGTTATCCGGTGGCACAGATACTTCTGCGACCACGGTTGAATGGGCGATGGCAGAGCTCTTTAGAAATCCAGAAAAGATGAAAAAAGCCACAGAAGAACTGAATCAGGTTATAGGCCAGGAGAGATGGGTTGAGGAGAAAGACATTCCAAATCTTCCATACCTCGATGCAGTAATAAAAGAAGCAATGAGACTGCATCCAGTTTCCACATTACTCGCTCCGCATTTTGCACAGAAAGACTGTCAAATCCAGAATTACAATATTTCCAAAGGCACGGTAGTCTTTATCAACACATGGAGTATGGGTAGAGACTCAACTCTTTGGGACTCCCCTGAAGAGTTTCGTCCCGAAAGATTCTTAAACAAGGACATTGACATCAAGGGAAAGTGTTTTGAGATGTTACCCTTTGGTTCAGGTCGTAGGATGTGCCCTGGTTATCCCTTGGGACTTAAGTTGATCCAATCAAGTCTGGCTAATTTACTACATGGGTTTAACTGGATATCTTCGGACGAAATGTTGCTGCAAAATTTGGACATGGATGAGATATATGGCCTCACATCTCCTAAAAAACACTCTTGTAATGGTCATGGAGCCTCGTCTTTCTTCTCAGTTATACAATGGTCACTGACCTCACCTTCGGTGATCATCCTTGTTGCTCTGGCCTCTTATACTGTTTCAAACAATTTTTATCATTTTTGTCGTGTGTTTTTTCTGGTTGAAAATTGTGCTGAATCGTCGTATCGTACAATACGTTGTCGTTTTAGATCAATCAGATTTAGGGAAAACCAGGAAGCCCTGCTTCTCAAATGTGCAATGGAATCAAGAAAACGTCCGAAATCAAAACCCTCACGAAGAAACCCTAGTTCATCATCGTCGACGCTTTCATCTCTCGTTTCGTTATCAGAGCCGTCGCCGGACTTCTTCCCGTCGAAATCCGAGTTGTTACGGCTAGTGGTTGTACTCGCAATCGCAGCTTTGGTCGCTGTAGCTTGTAATTATGTGTTTAGTGTTGTGAATCAGCAGCCGCGGCCTTTTTGCGATAGTGATCTGGAATATGATGAATTGGTTTCAGGTATGAATTAAACACTGGTGATCATTAATTACTTGGTTGTTGATTTGTTTTTTGTGGTTGTGAAAGAAAGGCTTGTTGCAGATGATTGTGAGCCTTGTCCTGAACACGGTATGTGTTATGATCGAAAATTGGAGTGTGCTAAGGGATTCCAGAAGCTGGGGAGGTTATGTGTGGAAGATGGAGATGTTGTGGAAAAGGCTAGAAGGATTGTGAGTGCCTAACTTTATTTTATTTGAATGCGTCTTTTATTGTATAACTATTGGATTTGTGTGGTGCTAATGATGAAACTGTTTTCTTGAACTCTGCAGTCAGAATTGGTTGAGAGGTATGTCTGTGAAGCAAATGCACGCTCTTTATGTGATGGAGCTGGGGCACGCTGGGTTAGTCCATATCTGTTATAGTAACTTTTTCAAATGTGTTGTATTTATGTTTTCAGTTATATTTTTGAGTTTCTTTGTTGACTTGGTGCAATGTGATGCTTTTCTACAGCTTAACGAAGTGGAGATGTGGAATGATCTTGAGGAGAGGAAGTTAATGGACAGTCTAAGTATAGATGAATCTCTGTTTCCACTTGCAAAACAAAAGGCCTTACAATTAGTGGACAAAATACTGCAGACAAGGAGAAACATTGAAAGGTAATATTTCTGTAAATATGTAATACAAACTTCTAACTAATTCTGCTAAAGTAAAGATAAAAGAATCACAAACTTTCTGTCTCTCCTATCTGTTGTAGGGTTCAAGAGATGACATGCCCAGAATCACTAGCAGAAAAGTATAAACCATATGGCTGTCGTGTGCGGGAATGGTCATTTGAGCATGCATCTATATTGATGCCAGTTTCTGCATTGGTATATCAGTTGACTGAGAATCTATGTATAAATTGCTGTTTAATATATTTATGTTTACTCACATGTTAAAATGTTTGAGGATTACAGCTTGCCGGGTGCACCTTATTGTTGCGAAAAGTTCGCCGAAGAAGGATTTTGGCATCCAGAGTTGAAGAGTTATACCAGCAAGTACAGTCAACTAAACTCTGAATTTGTATAATGTCTCCTGGGAGATTTGAATACGAAGTCCATTCCTCAGTTGTATCGTCTTGCTCTTATTTGCTAGCCATCTTTTTCCTTTTCCCCTTCACTCATTGCTGGAAGTGGTCGATCAATAATGTGTTAAAAGCCTCTTATATTTGTTTTGTTTTTACTTGTTGTGCAATTAAAACGGCCGACTTAATGGTGAATTCTTTATAGGTGTGTGACACACTTGAAGAAAATGCACTGATGTCTAGAAGTAGTGATGGACATGGGGAACCATGGCTGGTTGCTTCTTGGCTCCGTGATCATCTTCTTCAGCCTCAGGAAAGGAAGAACTCGGAACTGTGGAAAAAGGTATCCATATGTAATCACTGTGGAAGAACTCGTAAATCATCAACTTTGTGTGAATGGATACACCATTGTACCTTTACTGTGACCTTGATATGAATGAACGAGTTTTTTAGAAACTTGCACTGCTATAAGAAAGTAAACATTTGATCATCGACTTGCTAAATACGAGTCACACTCAAGTTTCAAGTGCTTGTGGCAAAATTAAATATTTCATCTGCCATGTTTAATATATTTATCATCAATGATTTTTCAACCTGTCAGATTCAGATGGTCTTGATTTTAATAGTTGCATCAGCTGACTATTAGCATCTGTTAATTTGATATGTTAACCTTTACCATGATGCAGGTTGAAGAGTTGGTTCAGGAAGATTCTCGCTTAGACCGCTACCCTAAGTTAGTAAAAGGAGAGGCAAAGGTGGTATGGGAGTGGCAAGGTATGAATGTTAAAAAAATGTCAGTATTTATTCAAAAATATCAGTAACTGGCTCTAAAGTAGACACTATCTTTCTGCAGTAGAAGGTGGCTCTCTGAGTTCATCTAGGAAGAAAAAGAAAAGAGTGGATGCGTTATCAACACTTTCAGAGGAAGAAACCCCTTCAAGAACTGTCTTTGGTAAACATTATAGCAATGTGAAGTTCACTGAGCCCTTGTACCAATGACAGCTCGCTTTTGTTGTGTATTATAACTGTATGTCATGTATCATCTGTGTATCCACTATTCAGAGTTCAAAAATGCAATACCTTTTTGTTATAACTTAAGCACCAAGCTGTTGGCTCAAACTTGAAAGGACCGAGGAGGGAGGGGTTTGTGGCTTGACAGAAGCAGCAAGAAGTGTAGATGATACACTTTTGGCCTCGTCGAAACGACGTCATTCGGATGAAGTGATTTTACTTACTCGACCCGACTGCAATTATCTTCCTATTAATAAAGCGCAAGATCACTATTAACGGTTATTTTGAAGCCACATTTCGACTTCCAAAATTACCTCTACATCTTCTTATAATTATCTATTATAATTAACCTATCATACTCTTAATAAATTTGATTATTTGTATTTTCTTTAATTAATTACATAAAAATACATATTATGCACAAATTTTTGTGCACTAAATACTAGTTAAGAATTGGGAAAGTGTAAAAATAAAGTAAATCAAATTGAGTAGAAAACTTGAAGTCCGCAACAGCACAAATTCCTTTCAATTGAACTCACTCACACTCCCCAAGCCTAACAACCCGATCGTCCTTCGCATTTCCTCCTCCGTTTCCGACCGCTACTCATCTCCATGGTACGTCTATCTTTGATTACAATCAGCTATTTTGTTTTCGATTTCATTCTTTTTTCGGATGCGATTGTGATGTTTGTTTGTTAATGCGGATGAATGGAATGAGTATCGCTTTCGTATTCTTATGGTGTTTCTTTATGTTTATTCTCGTAGCACACCTTATACTTTGTCTCTGTTAATCTGTGTTTGTTGAGCTTGGAGTGATCGGTTGTTTGGTGGAGTGGTGCCACTGAGCTTTTTTTCTAGGGTTTTTTCCGACTGATTAAGGTTTGGGGTTTTGGAAGTTGAGTATATGTTTGATACATTAGTGTCTGTGACTGCCTGTTGACGGCGTTTATTTGTAAAGTGTTGCTCATGGTGGATTTGATTTTGGTATTATATGCTTATTGTGTATGTTGTTGTATTCTGAAACTTGAAAAGGCATGCGGATTTTGAGTATTTCTGTGGAATATGTGTGTTCGTGTTGATTAGTGACCAGATGTATGTCAACTTATTGTGTTTGTTTGCTTTCCTTGAAGTTAGCAATAGTGTTGAGATTCTTGTGACATGTATTGACTATTCATTTTGACAGATGAATTCGAAAAAGAGTTTCACTTCTGGACCTGCTAGTGCTTCAAGTAAGGGAAAAAATGTTGTTGAAGTCTCGAATGCTACCGTTGAACAGCTGAACCGTGGTGTGGCTGATGTGAAATTGGATTCTGCACCCGATGGTGACTGGGAAGTTTATAAAAAGAAGCCTAAAGGCAAAGCGGTTAGAGGTACTCCAAATAATTGGGGTCCTCAAAAACAGCCCATGCCAGGGATTGGTGGGTGGAGAAATCCCAACCAAAATGCTCAGGGCAGTGTGCCTGCTGACTCACGAAGACCTGCAGGCAGGGGAAACAGAAGACCTCAACCTCAAGATCTTGTACCATTAAACAATCACAGAGCCCCTGCTGCAGTTCAAGCACCTTTTATAAATGGACGGAATTGGGCATCTGTAGCTGGCTCTGGTTCCATGAAGGAATCAGCTTCTTCTGGAGCTAATGGGAGTGTCCCACCTGCTGACATGGCTGGTTTCGAGAATGATGAGGATGACGAAGCCGACGAGGATGATTTTGATGACAGTGATGATGATCTTGCCAGCGATGAATTTGATTCCGATGTGAGTCAAAAAAGCCATGACACACGTAAGAAAAACAGGTGGTTCAAGAAGTTTTTTGTGAGCTTGGATGCTTTAACTCAGGAGGAGATTAACGAACCTGGAAGGCAATGGCATTGCCCAGCTTGCCACGATGGGCCTGGTGCAATTGATTGGTTCAAGGGGGTGCAACCTCTCATTGTCCATGCAAAAACAAAGGGATCCAAAAGGGTGAAACTTCATAGGGAGTTTGCTGACCTTCTTGACGAGGAGTTAATCAGGAGGGGAACTTCAGCTTATCCATCAGGGGAAGCATTTGGAAAATGGAAAGGTCTGACTAAGAACACAAAAGATCACGAGATTGTCTGGCCTCCAATGCTGATAATAAGGAATACCCAACTTGAAAAGGATGAAAATGAAAAGGTATGATATACTGCTAGCTGATTGTATCAACTGCGATTTAATCGTTGTAAAGGTTCTCTCTTTCCCTTTTGATCGACTATGTTACTTGTATACAGTGGCTTGGCATGGGAAATCAGGAACTGATTGAGTACTTTCAAGATTATAATCCAGTTAAGGCCAGACACTCTTATGGCCCGCAAGGACACCGTGGGTTGAGCGTTCTAATTTTTGAGGGCACTGCAGTCGGCTACTCTCATGCTGAGCGGCTTCACAAACATTTTGAATCGGAGGGAACTGATAGGGAGGCATGGGACCGGCGACGTGTCTTGTTTTATCCTGGTGGAAAGCGTCAACTTTATGGCTTCCTTGCTACAAGAGAGGATATGGATGATTTCAACAGGCACTGCCAAGGTCTTCTCTTCTTCAGAAACTGAATATGGGGAATGGTTATCATGTATGCAACTGATCAGTGGTTACTTTTTTATTGACAGGCAAGAGCAAGTTGAAATACGACTTGAGGTCGCACCATGAGATGGTTGTAATCCCTTTGCAGAAAATGAGCGAGGATAACCAGCAGCTTAATTGGCTGAAAAACAAAGTTGCTAAAGAGCAGAGGCACTCCAAGGCTCTCGAGGAATCCTTTGGGATTGTCAGTGAAAAGCTTCGTCAGACAATGGAAGAGAATCGTATTGTCAGACAGAGAACCAAATGGCAACATGAAGAATACCGAGAAGAGGTAAGGAAATATATATCTAATCGTGTAATGCTTATGAATCAATCTTAAGTCGTAACACATAAAATGCCTCTCAAGTCTCATTGCTTGTGTGTCCCTTCTTAATGTCAGTGTAAATCATAGTTAAAGTCTTACTGATCACTTTAAAGTTCATGCGCATACATATTGGGGAAATGTGATTTATTAGTGCTTGATTTATCTTTTCTTATTGCTGCTCGATGCAGATGGATTCACAAGAATCTTTTTACAAAGAGCAAATGAAGGTCATCCATGAGGCCAGAGATGCTAAGGATGACGAGTTTGAAATGGAACAACAGGAAAAGCGTGAGAAGGTGAAACAGCTAAATGCATTTCCTTCTATTGATGAGGATTCCAAAGCAAGGTAATGTTTGTACCTCTAGATGTGGATGTATAAAATGTTTAATTTCAGAGAATAAATGAGAATACAACGTGGGGCTGATTACTAAGTGACTTTAGGCTTTTGCATGTTGTCATAATATGAAATTGTATTAGATCGACATGGCTAATAAGTTGATGGGGGATTATGTTAATTCTAACATTTTGTTACAGGGAGCGAATGATCAAAGACTTCATCAAGTCACAAGACACTGAGATGCAGGCATTTGTGGAAGAGAGGGACAGGTTGGGGAAGCTATTTGAAGATAAAAAGGTTGAGATGAAGAGGAGACACTGGGAGGAAGCAATGCAACTTGAAAAGAACTATGATGCCGAGCTCGCCGCTCTCATGGATAAGTACGCATCGAAGGTTGATAATTCAGCCTGAGGATTATTTTCTATTGTGCCGACTCTGTAGGAGGCTAGTAGTATAAGCCAATAAAACTCGAATATAATTAGTCTTATCTACTTTTCTTCTTCTTCTTCTTCATGAGAACAGTTTTACTTTGTTTGATTGGCATACAATTCAGGGATTAAGATCCCGTACAGCTTACAGCATAATACAGCCAACTTCGAAACGCTGTAGTTTTGGTTTTTTTTTAATTTCTTCACCCCATGTCACGTGACGTCTTCAATTGAAACCCTACCAACACAAACGTGTTCTCTTTCGACGGTTTCCACTCCCAATTTCCCACTCCGACATGGCGCGCGATTGTATTTTCAATCAACTTCCTTCAGGCGCCACACAAGCAATAATCAATTTCTGGGTTTCGAAGCATTCGATTTTTGTGTTCACACTAAACTCAATGAAATATGTCGTTGGATGTTGAAATCAAGTACGTTCTTCATTCTTATTCTTTCCTATTGGCATCATAATAGCTTCCGTTGATTAGTATTTCAATTACAAATTTTAATTTTAGTTTATTTATACTCCGTCATTTCTCGTCCATTTGTGAATTATGATTTTATCAGTGACAGTGTTTACTCTAAAATTGATAGGAATGAAACTGATTTTGTACCTAAACTTGGAATGAAGTTTGATTCTGTTGAAGAAGGTTATCAATTTTTGGAAAACTTTGCAGTACGAACTGGTTTTAGTTTCCGGAAGCATTATAGCCATAAAAGCGCAAAAGATGGAATGTTATCTAATGTGTTCTATGTATGCAATAAGGAGGGTAAACGCAGGGAAGAGAACTCAGCTAATGCTAAGCAAAAACCTCGCGCTGAAACAAGAACAGATTGCAAAGTTAGGGTTGGGATTCATCGGAAATCAACAAAATACCTAATATATGATATATACTTGGAGCATAACCATTTACTTCATACCTCAGAGACTGTTCACATGATGTCGTCGCAACGATTTATTTCAGAGACTCAAGCTTATGAAATTGAGATGGCTGATGCATCAGGTATACGCGTGAGAAGATCTCATGAATTAATGAGTAGAAAAACAGGTGGTATGGAATGTATAGGATTCACTGAGTTGGATCATAAGAACTTTTTGCGAACCAAAAGACAACGCGAATTGATGTATGGTGATGCTGGAAGTATACTGAGGTACTTTTCGGAAAAAACAAGAGATAACCCATTCTTTTACTATGATATGCAGTTGGACAGCGAAGAGCAAATTACAAATATTTTTTGGGCTGATGCGAAGATGAGAATTGATTTTGGTTTGTTTGGAGATGTTGTTTCTTTTGATACGACGTATTGTACAAATAAAGAGACTCGGCCATTTGGAGTTTTTGTTGGACTGAATCATCATAGGTCAACTGTTATTTTCGGAGCTGCCATAATGTATGATGAAACAGCTGCATCTTTCGAGTGGTTATTTCAGTCGTTCCTGAATTGTCACAATAATAAGCATCCTAAAACAATTTTTACGGATCAAGATTCAGCAATGGCAAAGGCAATCCGTACTGTGTTTCGAAATACATATCATGGCCTTTGCACGTTTCACATCATGCTTAATGGCATTAGACATTTGGGAAATTTGATGAAGAACGGCTCTTCTTTCTTAACTCATTTCAAGAAATGCATGTATGACTATAATACAGAAGATGAATTTGAAAGGGCTTGGAGTGAAATGCTACACAAGTATTACGTGCAAGGTAACAAATGGTTATTATTCGTTTACACTTTAAAAGAAAAATGGGCTAGTTGCTACATGAAGAATGTGTATTCTGTAGGCATTCGTAGCACGCAACTCAGTGAGAGTTGTAATGCAGAATTGAAAAGGCTTATGAAAAGTAATATGTCCATATTCAGATTTTTTAAAGCCTTTGATGAGGTTGTTCGAGCCAAATGCTATACAAATTTGAAGCTTGAGTATGAATCGAGGGAAAAACAACCAATGGTGAATAATCAGTTTTGTCCATATTCGCGGCAGCTTTGCAATATTTATACTCCAGAAATTTTCCGATTGTTTCAGATTGAAGTATGTCGTTCTTCAGCTTATGTAATGAAAAACTTTGATGGACTAACCAACCAATATGTTCTACAGAGCATCATTGATGAAGATAAAGCTTTTGTCACATTTAACCGCGAAACGGAAGATATTGTTTGCACTTGTAAGAAATTTCAGAGTTGGGGCTTTCTCTGTGGACATGTTATTAAAGTTTTGAACTTCTGTTCGGTCCTTAAAATTCCTAGCAGCTATATTCTTTTACGGTGGACAAGGGGAATAGTTTCTCAACAAGTAGAAAATGATAACGGACTCGGTATTCAAGAAGATGTTCATATGATAGTTTCTGAAAGATATAGACATTTGTGTCCAAAATTTGTTCGATTAGTTGATTATGCAGCTCAAAGCAAGGAGGGGTACGAGTTCCTGTTGAGCCAAGTCAACCCACTGATGAAAGTTGTTCAACTTAAAAGCACACTAAAGGTATCAAATTCATCCCTTTCGGATTCAACCCCATTAACAAGTTATCAAGGACGAGAGGTGAAAGGCTTAGCTAAAAAGATGAGACTTCCTATAGGAGACAAGCGACTTAAATCATGGGTTGAATTACAAGGAAAAAAGAAAAAAAACGCAGTGAAGCGCAAGCAACCAGAAAATGAAGTAAGATTTGTATTGTGTCTTGTTGGGCTTAACTTTTTAGGATGTTATATATTCAAGTAAAATAATAATGATTTATGATGTTGGCAGGTTTGGGAAACGTCATCAAAATTGGAAAGGTTGAGTTGCGGCAATTCAGAAGATGACATGGTCAATCTTCCTGAAGCCTGAACGTTGACGATAATATAGCTACCTGCACAAAACTTTTATGAGGATGATCAAATTTCAAAAACTTATGTTGTTTGCTACGTTCTTCAACTTTTTCATTTTATATTTATGAAAAACTCTGCAAGAGTTCGCCTGTAAAGTAACTCTATCATTTTGTAGTTATGAAAAAATCTGCAAGAGTTCAGCTGTAAAATAACTCTATCTTTTTTGTAGTTATGAAAAAAATCCGCAAGAGTTCAACTGTAAAATAATCATTTTGTAGTTATGAAAAAAATCCGCAAGAGTTCAGCTGTAAAATAACTCTTGATAGGTATAAACATTATAAACTGTAAAACTGAATAATTTGTATACACTGTAAACACAACCCTGTACTTGTAATGGAAGACGAAGCAAATTACATATTGTCGCAAAACAATAAGATAAATTGATAAAGTTACAATAGCAAAAATGGATTCTAGCATGAACATGTGATGTATTGCAATGTTGTGTTCAACTTCAATATAAACTTGTGTTGTGCTCCTAAATTGTCTGAGCTTGTTTGTTTCGAAACATTCATCTTCATCAAAACATCCTTCATGAACTTGTCATGTTTGTACACACTTTTGGCTTTTGCATCGTCGTGCCCCTGGAAAATAATGAAAACAAATGGTTAATTATATAACTAATCAGTAATAGTTTAATGACAAACCAGATCACACTAAGATAGATGTCAAGTTAATTCCATAATTTTGAGGAATAGAAAAAGAGATACAAAAGTCTTTGATGCAATGACAAGAACTTTTTTACAAATATGATGGAAAGCCTTGTAGAGGCTGTTATTATGTATAAGAAAAATAGAATGACTATCAAACTGATTACATAGAAGACAACTAAAATAGCAGCCATCTCCTCTTTCAGCCATGTTTCAGTAAAAAACAAGCTAATTCCTAAACTATAATCGCTCATCTACAAAATATTCAACAAAACATAGCCTTTAGCATTAACTTACCTGTGAAATTAAAATTACCTCCACCTTCAACTCTAATCGATTATCTCAGCATTCATAGATAGGTTACATGGATCGATATCGATCCGATCCAAAGATAACAGAAACTTACTAGCGACGGATAAAAGGTACATCACCATTCAGATCCATGCGCTATAATCATCCGTGGGTGATAGAGATCGAGAAGAGAATTTAGCAGCCGACGGGGATCGAGATGAGAAGGATGTGTATCAGTCTTTGTGTTGGTTGGGTTTCAATTGAAGACGTCACGTGACATGGGGTGAAGAAATTAAAAAAACCAAAACTACAGCGTTTCGAAGTTGGCTGTATTATGCTGTAAGCTGTACGGGATCTTAATCCCTTAATCCACAACGGATTAAGATCCCGTACAGCTTACAGCATAATACAGCCAACTTCGAAACGCTGTAGTTTTGGTTTTTTTTAATTTCTTCACCCCATGTCACGTGACGTCTTCAATTGAAACCCTACCAACACAAACGTGTTCTCTTTCGACGGTTTCCACTCCAATTTCCCACTCCGACATGGCGCGCGATTGTATTTTCAATCAACTTCCTTCAGGCGCCACACAAGCAATAATCAATTTCTGGGTTTCGAAGCATTCAATTTTTGTGTTCACACTAAACTCAATGAAATATGTCGTTGGATGTTGAAATCAAGTACGTTCTTCATTCTTATTCTTTCCTATTGGCATCATAATAGCTTCCGTTGATTAGTATTTCAATTATAAATTTTAATTTTAGTTTATTTATACTCCGTCATTTCTCGTCCATTTGTGAATTATGATTTTATCAGTGACAGTGTTTACTCTAAAATTGATAGGAATGAAACTGATTTTGTACCTAAACTTGGAATGAAGTTGGTTTGTTCTATCTTGGTTTATTTGTCGTTGCAAAATTAAGTTTAGAGTTCCACTAATACGAATTCATACAAGCAGAGTTTTTCAAAGCAAATTTCTTAACTGAAATGAGAATTTTACAAATGGGCAGAAGCCAGTAGATAATATTTTCCATCATAACCCAATTTGGCAGCTTTACTCCGCCAAACATGACTTTTTTCCGCAGTTGAAAGGTTGTTTTTTAGTTATTCTAAGAAGATGGATACTATATCAACTATATATGGGGAAGAAACCCTTTCAATAACTGTTTTTGACCGACATTATGGTGATATGAAGTTCACGGAGTTGATGACAGTGACGTGAACTTTTTTTTTGAAAAGGTGAATTTATTCAAAAAAGATAGAACAACAGAGCCTAACAACAACCCAACAACAACTGGGGACAACAACAGGAACTACTCAGACAGCCAATACAATACAATCAACCCACACTCCAACAGGAAGGCACAAGGCACAACCACGCAACCACATACACAACTCAGACCTGAACACATGAAAGCAGACTGCAAACGCTATGAACCTCAGATATACTAGGCAGGAGTAGTTTGCGTCAACTTGTTAATAATATGTGACCAATTCAGTTTTGTCTTCATAACTTCCATCTTCAACCACAACATTTTAATAACTCTATTGATTACCTCCTGCTCTTCAATCCGCCTGTCTCGAAAGATTAGAACATTCCTGCTATGCCAAATCTCATAGTAACTGCATTGACAATAAAATATGTGGCCAGCTTCTCCGCACGACAACTCCATTTGTAAGATCCCAGCCAAGCTTCAACATCACTCCAACTATAGAAGTCGGTGTTTAACCCTATGAGGCTCAAGCACTTCCCGAAAGCACCATCTGGTTGCATGAGAATATTAAGTGATCCACTGTCTCCTCCACACATGACACCAAGAGCACAAACTATTTTCGCGCAGTACCACGAATCCTTGATTTGGTTGGCAATCTTTTGTTGAAAGCCAGCCACGTACAAAAACTATGTTTGGGATGCGAAATACTATTCCAAATCATACTAGTCCATTTCCTTTTAGGCGTCCGACCGATGAGAATGTCATATGATCCTTTGGTAGTAAACTGGTTTGTTGCACCCTTCCACTCAATGCACCCCAGAGAGTTTATCTCAATACAATTCAGCGCTGCCGTTCTCAATCTCAGCAACGTTTTCAGCTTCCATGTGAAGTGAGGCTTTTCAACCATCTCCCAAAAGGTGGAGTTTGAGAAATAATATTTATCAATCCATTTAATCCAAAGACTCTCCTTTCTATGACAGTAATCCCAAATATGACTAAGGACCATAGCTTTGTTGAAAACATGAAGATCTTTAACACCCAAACCACCCTCCTTTTTAGCTCGACAGACCTTTCTCCAAGCCATCAGATTTCTACCTGTGGAGCTCTTACCCGACCATAGAAAACTGCGACAGATGCTGGTGATCTTCTTCAAAACCTCCTTTGGCAACATCATACTTCTCATCCAATACGTACATATCGTAGACAAAACGTGTTTCACCAACACAAGTCTCCCGGCATAAGAAAGAGCTCTAGCAGACCATGATAAAATTTTACCAAGCATCTTATCAATGATAGGTTTGAAGTTGCCAGCCTTGATGCTCTGTGAGTCCAGCGGCACACCCAAATACATAATTGGAAACTTTCCAATAGGTAACTCCATAAGCTCTGCCAAACTCTCCTTCACATCATTGCTAACACCTCCGAAAAAGATATTAGACTTATCAACATTCATACAAAGACCAGAGCAGGATGCAAACCTAGTCAGCACATCACGAATACAAAGGATTGCATGTTGTCTGCACTAGAAAAAATCAGCAGGTCGTCTGCAAACATCAAGTGCGTTAAACAAACTTTCTTGCATTTAGGGTGGAACTGGAAATTCTCTTTGCGGCAATCTATTTAAGTCCCTAGACAGAACCTCCATGACGAGAGTAAAAAGAAACGGCGATAACGGATCCCCCTGACGAAGGCCTCTGTTACTCCCAAAAAAACCAACAAGCTCGCCGTTTATCAATACCGAAAATCTAGCAGTAGATATACAAGCAAAAACCCACTCACAAATTTCCCAGGAAAGCCCATTAGTTGCATAGTCTTTCTCAGAAACTTCCCAATTCACCATATCATAAGCTTTGGTGATATCAACCTTCATCATACACCTCTTGCTAATATTCTTCCTGCAATAACCAGCAACCAGTTCTTGGGCGAGGCAGCTGTTATGCGATATGTTTCTTCCGGGAACAAAGGCCGACTGCGATTCTCCAATCAAAAGAGGCAGACACTTTTTAAGCCTATTAGCAATAATGGTGGAGATTATTTTATATAGCACATTACAGCAACTAATCGGCCGAAACTCCTTTGGATTTGATGCATGCTCAACTTTTGGGATCAGGGCTAAATAAGCTGCGTTAACACCAAACGGCATCACAGCATCCTTAAAAAACTGATCGATAGCCCGAAAGATATCATTACCACACCAATTCCACGCTGACTTGTAGAACTCCCCATTATATCCATCAGGCCCCGCCGCTTTGTTGTTCGATAAGTTTCTCACAACGTCAGCCACTTCATTATACGAGACATCACTAACCAGCTCAATACAATCATTCTCTGATATTTTTCTTCCCTCCGAGAATATAGTCTCATCAAAAGGCTGTGGGCTGTCATTCTTGAGTTAAATAACCTCTCAAAAAAAAACAAATTCCCTCTTTATTACATCTAAATCATAAGAGGTACTCCCATTATCCAACTTTACTGCCAAAATCTTATTCTTGCCACGTCTCCCTTTGATGACATTATGGAAGTATCTCGTGTTCAAATCCCCTTCCCTAGCCCAATTGATGCGAGCACGCTGGCAATTGAATATGAACTGATATCTAAGCAACTTCCTGAATTCCGTCACTTTACACTTTTCTTCTTCAAGCAAACCTTGATCATCTATAGCTGTAAGATTTTCTTGCGTCTGGTACAACTCTTTTCTAGCATGATCAACTCTCTTGTTCATATCGCAATTGTATTCAAATATCAACCTTGAGGCTTCTCTTAAGGGATTTCAGATTTGCTTGAATTTGGAAAAGATTTTTTCCTCCCTTCCTCCAATTTCTCCTCAAGGATGATTTAAACTCTTCAGTTAAAGTCCAAAAGCTCTGAAAACGGAACCAATGCTTCCTCTTGGCTTCAGTAACCAATCTCGTGATAGCAGGACAGTGATCGGAGATACCTTGATTCTCGAACACCCCCACAGCTTCAGGGAGCTGACGAGAAAACTCATCATTAATCAAAATTCTATCCAGTTTACACCATATTCTAGCCTCACTGACATGTCTATTGGACCATGTATACCAATTTCCTGAAGCTGAAATGTCGAAGACATTCACAGATTCCACAAAATTTCGTAACTCACTAGTGTGACTTTCACTAACAGGAATTCCATTCCTTTTCTCTGAGCAATCCAGAATGCAGTTAAAGTCACCGCAGATCATCCAAGGCCCTTTCAAACTTCGCATGACCCCTCTGATATTATCCCATAAAGCCTCTCTATCCCTTCTACAATTAAACGCATAGACAAAGGCAACAATTACTTTTTTGTCATTCCAGCACAACTCACAGATCACTACTTGATTGTCCGCAAAAATGACATTCAACTTAAAAACCCTTTCATTCCACACGACCAAAATTCTACCCTTCTCAGAGCTTTCTTCCAAAAAACAAAAAGACTTCCACTGACTACTCGGAGTGCACATCCTGTAATTCTGTCAATCTCACAAGGCCTAATCTTTGCTTCCAAAATCCCCAAAACACCAACATTAAACTTAGAAATAAGATTTCTAACCTCAGCTTGCTTGGAGGAATGATTAATTCCCCGCACATTCCAACTAGCGACGCTTGACATCAACGGAAGTTTAGTTTTGCTCCAATTCCATTCCCCTTGGAGCTTCGGGCAAGAGATTTAATCTTCACGTTCAAATCAGAGTCTTGGGACAATTGTTTCGGAGTTCTTTTCTTTTTCTTTTTCTTTCCTTTTCCCTTTTCCTTCCTTTTCACCACTGTAAAATTTTCCTCATCAGCAACACACTCATTCGGCATCTCTGAAGCACTTCCCTGCTGACATTTAGAACTAATCTCTTCTTGCCCATTTTCCTCCTCCTCTGAGATTAACGTTTCAGGTATAACTGACTCAAAAGAGACCCCCCCATCATCCTTATTCTGATCAATAACTCTTTTCTGCTTGTCCATTCCAACATCCTCCTTTAACACTTGTGGCTCAATAACAATGCGGTCCTCCACCTCATCCTCTGTTTCAATACTAATTCTAGGCCATCTGCATTGATTTCCATGATGTCCAAACGACTGACAATGACCACACCTAGGTGGTATCCAGTCATACTCAACAGCTTGTACAAAGCTCACCCCTCTCGGCCCTTTGATAGATATTGAATGCTTCAACTCATTCGAAGCAAAAACTTCGACAAGGACTCTAGCGTACATTAACTTTGTCTTACCGTTAGTGTACCCATCAGTTCGAAGCGGTCGACCCACAAGACTTGCAATTTGGCTTAAGGCATCCCCCCTTCTCAAATGTGGGCTGAGCTTTGGGAAACGGACCCAAACTGGAAGGGAGCTAACATTATTCAGCGAATAAACTTCATCCGGCGACCAAATCGTCAGGACAAGAGGGCGACTGTCAAAAGTCCACGGACCTTGGTCGATGATGCGGTCACGTTCACCCTCTGATTTAAAGCTGAAAATAAAAATCCCCTGATCCAACTGAGCAACAGAAACAACACTAGCATCTCCCCACCTTGACCTCACAAATCCAGTGACTAGCATCCTAAACCAATCTTTAATTATGCCTAAAAGACACTACAAATCTCTTGATTGACGATTTAATATATAACAACAATCACCACTCAACTGATCGATATAGAACAATTTATCAACTAACTTTTCATAATACTTGAGAATTGCCTAGCAAACAATGAAAATGGCAGAAAGCTTATCATGGTTATGTTGGCAGAGCAGCATTTTTGACAACTCAATTGCTGAATGGAATTATGGAATGCAAAAGAAACTCGAATGGATGCGAAATGAACAGCTGCATTTTGTCGAAAAGCATAAATCTATGAAAACCTTGAAATGTATATAACAGGTGCAAAATGAGTTATTGAATCAGAGACCTAAATGGATCCAAGATGTTGCAACTGGCAGAAACTGACCTGTTGTTTGCAGGTCGGAGAAACCCATTCATGATTTTTCAAAGTCCAAACCAATGTTTTTCCTGAGATCATTTAGGAACATCTGAAGA